>JAQFYZ010000310.1:0-49563 GCA_034695085.1 Cylindroiulus punctatus
AGTTTGAGATGTAATGCGCGTCTTCGTTTAATTAAATAAGTTATTTTCTGCATATACTCTATTGTCCTTCCTGAACTTGGCGGACAAACGTGACAAGTGTAAAATAACGTGATAAATTATGTTATCATGCATTCTATGACGAATCACTTCGTCATAATGACGTCATTAGTGAAATTTACTCTAAAGTTATGGTCGAGATTCAACACTTTACATGTCAAGGAAACATGTTTCCGGACGTTTCTGGGTGTTTTGAACATGTCACCATCAGGTGACAAACTAAGGCAAGACATGTAAAATCGTCTTGACTTGTGTAAGTCAAGACAGCATGTGTGACCAGCATGCTATAAATTGCGAAGTCAGCATTTGGTTGACTGTCCCATACCATCATCGTCCGGCCATCCCACGCCCTAGAATCCCTAGAATATGATGACATAATATTTGAACGCCTCCTTAGTAACATTTGTAGGTAGGTCAAATGCCAATGCCGTCACCACACTGCTTTTCTTACTCATCAATCTGACCCAAAGAGGACCAATCTCAACAAGTTGTCGCTACTTGATGAGTCCATGCACCTTGTGACATTTACTTTCGATGCTGACTATCGGCTATTTGCAGGAGCGTTAAGTGAGGCATGGTTGTGCTATTTTCCACTACTGTTTACCAATTAAGTTGACGAATGTTTAGCAAATGCCAACCAAACAAAACGGTTTGCGCCAGCCATCCAAGAGCAACAACAATGCCGGGCTGGGCATCCCAAATAAGAAAAGCTTCCAACTAAGAAAAACTTTTTTCGGAAGTTTTTTAAAAAGTGCAGAAACGTAGGAGGATGAGCATCAGGCAGGGGGGCCCCAGGGAGGGGCGCATCCTTGTTTGTTTTAAGCCCAAAAACTCCGGTTACGTTCGTGAGGAGCCAGAGATTCGCACCTATATTTAGCGTGGGGAGTCCTGGAGAGGTGACACTGAACGCAAATAAGTTTTTGTGTACAAGGCTATCAACCGAAAAGTATTCCTTTCATCGGTTTGGGGTTTAGGGGTCAAAGGGGAATGAGACGCACCCCCTCCAGCTAGAAATAACGCAGATATTTGCGGCCGAACTACTATCAAAAATTCCTGTAAAACGCTCGGATATTTGCTCAAACACGAGAAAAATCCCCGAAATTTTCCACTTTTTTGCGGAGGATGTCGTAAGACCGTGTCGCCACCTGGCGGTTTAGTTTTCCCCGGAGAGAATGATGCGCGTGGAGTGGTACATGGCGCTACCAACGCCATCTATAGTCATTGGCCGATTTACTGGCTGTACGCACAAATTGTGAAAATGTACATGTAACTAATATTTCAACGCTTGAAGTTACGTTATGGTAACCTATTTTGGTTATGTACTGTACTCTTGTTACTCTGTACTCTCACCCTAACAGCTCGTAGGCTAGCAGTGATTGCCTGCGGTTAAGGCAGGTTAAATAAATATGAGTTAGTTAAGATTGGTTAAAAGTTATGGGTTACAACCTTGATAACGTTACATTAGGCTAGGTTAACTACATAAACACACACAAAATGAAAAATCAAAAATTGAAAATAAAAAAAGATATATTGCCACAGCTAGTGCAAGTGTCGTTTTTGTAAGCCATCTAGGCAAATACAGTTGAAACATGCTGGGTATTCACGACATGGATAACAAAATGTATTGACTACTCGGTGAAAATGCAGCTTGACTGCCATGTCGACTGGCAATTGCAGAAATAAATGGTACAGTATGTCTAATTTGGGAGAGCCATTTGATCTTAAAACCTATTTAAAAAACGATTTTTTTCACAGACTACCTGACTTTGAAGTAAATATTACCTTATTATCGAACATTAAAAATTGAAATTTCCCATAATACAAAGTGCCACAGGCCGCCTATTACAATTTTACGCCTTTTTTCTTCGCAAAAAACTGTCAGAATTTTTTTTCCCGAAAAATCGCTCGCGGATTACGATGACTCATGTTGGTTTGCTCTTAGCAGTATATATGCCACGTCTATTTCCAATTGAAAATGTCTCACGATAAAAGCAGGTAGGTGGAGGGATACCACTGCCTTAATGATACACTTATTCAGTGACCCGCTACACCAACGACCAACCCCTAAGGGAAGTGACTACGATGCGTGAACTCACCTCAAAAAATTGCACTACAACTAGGAATTGCTTAGAAAGAGAATCATTTTGTAAGAAATTTTGCCAAGGGTATTAAATTTTACATATGTTAGTCACGGCACTGACGTGACTAAATAAAATTAAAGGGGCTTGGAAAACTGACGTTTTACTGTTATTTTAGGGTTCGTATGTTTTGATTGACTCAGATTTGTGTTCACCTGTCTGACTTAAATAACTGAAGGGGTCACTTAGCTCTTAATATTAAATGAAATTAAAATCGTCATTTGCAGGCCACCCTGAATCTTCAATTCAATTAAGGTCTACTCAGTACCCTACTATCAGTAAGTGAATACCATGTCATTTTCTTCTTTGGATCGTTTTCAGACACCTTTGCCTTGAAATTTACGAAAATAATTAACAGAAAAAAAATGGCGAATTGATCTAGTTAATTGTGGTACAAAATTAGATAAATTCGGTACCCTTTTATCAGTCGTCATTTGGCAAACCCTCAGCAAACCCATCAGCATGATTTTACCTAATATTCCTACACAATATGCCAGAATAATATGGATTATAGAAATCATAGAATATACGGAAGCATATACATGTATACTCTTCCGCCATGTTGGCCACTCTCAGCCGATTGTTCCAGATTTCAAAAGTCATGAAACAAGTGTTTCAACTCGTCACAGCTGCACGCTACAGTGAACCACAGTAGAAGCATTCTTGAAAAACCTGATGCAAACGTAGATTACAATTAAGCAAATCGTCAAATTAATTGGCCCGCCAACGCATCAGTGACTTACTGATGGCTGGAAAGACGTTGCCCACACCTATCCGATTTACTCTCGTGAATCTCATGAGTTAACCTTGATTTTTTTAGCATTTCCAGTCAACTGCTGTTACGTGGAGTTTTCAATGACTGGGTTGATAAGGTACAATGTGAACCAGTTTAAAAACAGAAACGGGCAATCGCTCGGAACCGACAACTGTAACGTGTAGCGTACAGATTTGGACAATTTTCAAGTTTACCAATGCGTGAGAGAAGCTTTTTTATGCAGAGATTCATCCGGAAAGTTTAGCACATTTTTTTCCGGTGATTTTTAACAAGAACCACATTCGAAGTGTGACTTAAGATTTGATCTCCTAATAGCAGCACCAGTGAACAAGAAAGCCATTGTGAGCTTCAATGAACGAAATTCGTCCACTAGATGGCCTGGTAAGTCAAGCACTCAGCCTGAGGTTTTTTGCCCCATACTGGTAACACTGGTCAGTTTTAGACTTACTCCAATTATGTTAATTACAGGAAGCGAAATTTTTTGTTTACGGTCTGTAGTAGTGTGCTTTTGATACTTTAATAATCGTTAATCGTTTCTGACAAATAATCAAGTAATTTGATTGCGATAATTTCCTACTTCAGCTTTTGAATACACAGTCTCATCCTACAGAATATGCCCTGCTCCAACTGTACACAAATTATACATATTTCAACTATACTTGCCCATCACTCCTAGCAATTCAACTATTACCACTAACGTCACGGGAGTGAAATGCGCAACTGATGAATAGTTCATTGTTTCATTCTGAAAATACACTGTACACGTGCATGACATTGTACCTGCAAAAGAGCTAATAAAAAATCGTCCACTGGCAAAATTGTTTACCTGCCACGAAGGCAAAACCCTGGACTGCATAATTAAATTGCCAAGGGCATGTTTACGTGGCGTTTATATCCAAACATTATGTATTATATTCAGCCTTGAATCTGTTTAATCTGTATCCCTATTAATGTGTACTTTATAAACATCCGTTATAATGTACAGTGTACTTGTCTGATGTGCAGGTGGTTCGTACCAAAAGTGCATCACCCTGCCTCCATGCCGGTTTCCAATAAGTGCAATGTTGATTAGGTGCAGTTTATGTATTAATTTGCCGAATTTACCGCACATCACAAAAGTTCATTCTCACCCCATTGTTAAATTTGCTTAAATGTGTTTAAACCCGTGTGCTGTTCCCACTCACAATTAATTAAGAAGTTGATGAAATTGACTTACAAGTTTGATCTGAAATTCGCCACAATGGCGCTTTTTAGATCGTGCATACGAATGGCATTCAGAAAACTGCAGATGTAACAGATATATAAAAAACTCGAAGTTTATTTATAAAGTTCGCCCATGTAGGCTATATTACTAAAACTAAATGTGCTATAAACTCAAATCCGTCGACGGAAATCCTGCAGTTGTTTATAGATTTGCAAGTCAAAAACCTTCATGGTTTTTACTTCGATACTGGGTATAACGATCCGAAGAGAGATTGATCGGTTTTTATTATTGCTAACCGTGAAAATTATTTCGCATTTTCGCAGAAAAACAGCAAGCAAACTGAAGTTGCGCTTTGGCAGGGTCAGGTGGCAGCACGGTGCAACGATGGACGGTGACGTCATCAAACAGTTTGTTGACGTCCCAACACCTTCAACAATTTACTGCTAGTGAATTCAGAACTTTGGCCAAATTTTAGTACATGTAGCAAAGTCTTGAGGATTTTTCGATGTAATGGTGTTTGCAGCTGTTTGGGGGTAAATCGCAAAGATCTGTGAAACCTGTGTCACAAGAAGTGTTTTCGAGCCAAGTTATGTTCACCAAAACGTCCCGCTAGCTCAATTTGGCAAATTTTCAAATTTAAGTTTGTTTCATTGAAATGTTATTTCAATTGCTAAAAAGCAGAGAGCAGCTAGGGATCCCTTCATAAGGATACAGCACATTTTAAATACGTACAGTGCATGGTCTAATTTGTTTTTGTTATTTTAAAATGCAAACACTACGGTTATATGCAGGGCTTCACAAGATTTTCCTTAAAATCTGTCAACTGGTGATGACATGTTGCATAACACCAAGAATCATCAGCGTCATAACATAGCAGCACGGACCTTGTGGGTGTAGCCTAGACAAATTTGCTAAAATCAGATGGTAGGTAAAACAGATATGGGTGTATGACTAACATATATAGGTTAAAGTATCTAATTATTGTATGTAAACAGTTTCATAATTGATTGTTTATTTCTTCAATTCCAAAGCTTTATTTTCTTTGCTGCCTGAAAATATAACTGTATTTCACTGATTTTTTTCATCAAATATCTTTGCCTGACTATTCCATGTACATGTACATGTAGCTGCAATTTCCTTATTAATTCCAGGTCTTCCAGGTAGGGGGAGGGCGACCCTGATAAGCCTTTATACCTGGCAATTAATAATTTCATGAATGTAAACATTATTAAACATATTTATAAATATATCAAAAGAATATTTACGATACGTGAAAACGTCGAAGGCCACGTGTATTTAATAGCACATGTTGATATTCAAAACTGATTTCACCTCCTGTACTCAATTTTATGATGTGGGGTTGAAAAATGTCTTAAAATTTCTTGAAATTTCACGAACCCTCGTTGAAAAGCGAGGCTGAAATTGCCACGTATGAGTGAGTTCACTTTAGTGGCTGACTGCAATACGAAATTAGCGAGAGCTCGTCATAATTAGCAGTTAATTAAAACGTTGAAAAATAAAAAAGGAAGTTCATTCGCTGCTACAGGAGCTAGTCATCAGGAAGGAACCGGATATGGGATGAAATTCACGAGTTTTATGAATCACGGCCACGAGTCAATTCTTCCTCAACAGGGTTATAAACCAAGATGAATCGTCTAGAAATGTGAACTCAACGCTGTGAGATTCAACCCTCAAATAATAAAAAACCTACAAATTTATGTGAAATGTAGCATGTCTTCGTCTCAGTGTTGAATTCATCTTTCCGCATTTCTTAAATTCAGAAGCTCCAAGAAATGCTAAATTTCTCAGTTCAATATTCTAAAAATCAAACTGGAAATAATGCAATTTCAGTAAAACCTGTTTGCTGAAGGGTGGATTAACCAGGGTCATTTTTTAAATAAAAATACATTGTGTTGAAAGATCTAAATTTAAAATGCTGTATGGAGCCTGCAGTAAGTACATGTACAGTAGCATCATAAGGGGATGCTCCAATATAATGTCATCATCTTATGAGGTGTGGTTAAATCAAATGCTGACATCATCATTTTAAAAATGATAAAAACTGGGTTAAAACCAATCATATTAATGATTAAATAACTGAAATCTGCGTCAGGATAATCCATCATTTTTTGGTAACCATTGCATTCATTGTAGTGACATAATACTTGAACGTACCCCAAATAAGGTACATGGGCATGACACCACTAATTTCCTTTGTTTTTTTTATAAAAAAAATCGTATTCATTGTATGTGGTTTTTTGCATTTTAGGTTGATTATCCATGATTTCGATTATCCATAGAATCTCATTTTCCTGAGGGGATAGCAAAATGTCGCTAAGGTTTGACAGGGGTCGATTTTCCATTGCAGGTAAAGGATTTTCCCTTAAAAAACATAAACAAAGAAAAGTTGAGCGAGGTGACCAGGGGTCAAGGGGCCCCATGCCCATCCATCCACCTTCTGTTCCGCGTGTTTTTGCCCAATTTATCACCGTGGCTCCCCTGCAATACGAGTTTACGAGTTTCGACTTCCCAACACATTTCCAGGGTTAACTTAGCTTCAAAGTGGATGTAATTACATTTATTTTTACGAAATCCTAAACAGTCAGTGTCCGGAGGTTTTTTAGGGGTTTTGTAAGGGCGTGGTTCCGCGGAATTGAGCCCCCCATTATCAGCTACCCAGAAAGTCCACTTGCCTCTAAAAGTGCTTTCACTTTCAATAAAACCCTCCCCTGTCCCTTTTTTATTACCAATTTTTTCTGGGTCCTTTTTTTCATCCCTCGCCAATCTAGATTGGAGGGGAGTGTGCCCCATCACTTCATTCCCAGAAAAATACTGTATCATTTAGTTTGCAGTTCGATGATGTGGTCAGACTCCATGGTACGCTTTCTGGTCAAAGGCCATCCATAAACGACCTGGACGTCCAGCTGCCTTTAAATCTTAAGGGGTAGGTAGGTATGGTTTATGGGTATCCCCATAGAGGGATCCAGTTCAACTAATTTCGGCCAATGGTCCAATGAAGCTGTCCAAAATGACCATAGGAGTGCTTAGGTGAAGCCCCTAAGGTAGGTAAGATTACGGAGCTCCCCAACTGTTCACACGTAGTTTAGTCGATTTAACTCAAATGTGGACTATGGCTTTTTTTCACTTCCCAAGAACCAATTATCAATTCGGAGAAATGCTGTGCTAGAGGATAAAAAACGATTTAGGCAAGAAAAAACTCAGGTTTCCACGCAGATGTCACTAATTCACACGGCTGAATTGTGGTTCCTACTTAAATCTTTCCACTTAGCTAAATTGCAAAAAAGCTCGACGACTAACTGGACACTCCACCGTTCTGTTCTCAAGACAAATTAATTTACCTCAATTTCGATTATGCATGGTTTTACATAATAATGCATCTTCTATGTGTATCAACATAATTTCATCAGCAGGAGCACCTTAATTTAGTTTCAATTATGTGGCAATATTGTGTTTCACAACTTATTTATACTTTTGTCCTTCAGGAGAGGAATTTCTGAATCCCAAAGCTCATTACGGTTTTACCTGTAATGCCACCAGGGGCGCCATTTGCAAATAACTATAGCCATATTTGGGTTCATCTGTTACATCGTATGTCCGCTAGGGACGCCACTTACATGTACTAGTATATATATTGAACCACTCAAGCTATTTGGGGTGGGAAGGTATCACCAGGGATGCTACACAGTACATGTAAATCTCGAGCCCAATAAAAACAGCCCACCCAAGATAGTCACTGACAGACATCGATGAGGATTTTAATACATGTAATTACAGATCAGCTGTCGTTCCGGGATGTATAAAACCCGTAATGACAATAAAGAAAATTGGATGAGGGATTCAAAACATATAGAATTTTTCGCTCCTTTCACATCGTCCCCTTTTCTGGAAAAACGTTTTTTTTTTCCTATTTGATTTGCTGAAATCCTTTCAAAATGCGTCACCTATTTATTTCGACACAAGGGCAAGCCCAAAAACCAGGTTTTGAGTGCTGATTTTTTCGAGCCTTTCTTCGGCACCCCTTAATTTCCCAGAGAAATGTTTTGATCCTCTCAATGACAGTAGATGTCGTTCTATCCCATTTTTTACACATTTTATTTTGATGCCCGTTGAACGTGTTAAAGGATGAAAACTTGTCGGACGACTTTACCAGGAAACCATATCATGAATATCTGAAAACATCCTTTCACTCCTTTCACCAACTTTGCCAACGAGATCTTTCTGTGAAAACGTTCAGGAATTCCCCAAAAATAGGGTACCCACAAATATGCATTTCTTGTGTTTGATTTTGAAGCTTTCCATACTGACCTATTAAAAATGTAACGAGAGACCGATAACAGTTCACACACATTGTGCGAGGAAAAGGAAATGTTGAAGGAAAAGTGTTTTGGAGATCTGATGAATTTTTCTTTTGTTAACAAAATAAAATATTAAACTTTTCTGAAGCGGAAGAGTGATGTATACTGGAGGACGAACAAGTAACCTTGGTAAATATTCCACGGAATTTTGCACCAATAATAGACACTTTCGCGCAACACAACGAAAGTTTTAGAAACGAAAGTTCAATATCATTGTTGTGCCTTTAAAAAAAGTTTATAATGGACGTGCAATTTCCTAACGAAAGTAAAGCCCTACTACTGTAGATACTTTAATTTTTATTAAAAGTACAAAACAAACGAATTGCACGTCCATAACAAAGTTTTATAAAAGGCACAAAAATGAAATTAAACTTTCGTTTGTGCTGCGCAAAGTGTCTAATCTAAAAATTGTCCAGGCTTTACAAAAATTTAGTTTCATCCATCGATCATCGCTCTCATGCACAATTAAAAAATACTAAATCAATATGCTTGCTTATGTATAGATTAGTTTCAATTCTAAATATAGTCTTGGCGAAACAGCCAATCATAAACCAGACTCTTTCGAAGTCATTGTTGCATAAATGATAAAGATGAGGTCTGGAAAAGTGCATTGACAGCTTGTATTACCAACTAAAACATCTAAAAGTTAAATTTACAAGTTACCGAAATTAATTTGATATTAATTAGCGTTAAGACGTATTAATTATTCATCCATAAATATTGAAATTCACTGCGGGAGGCATTAAAATCGACATGTAAAAGATTTGAATAATTTGAAAAATGAATAATGCTAATCTCTTCCTCAATCAAACGCAAACAACGTTTGTCTGAAATACCCGGTAATAATACTTTCTTTTATATTTAGACACGGCAATTTAAATCGAAAGTAGCAGAATTTGATTTTGCCGATTTAACAATATCAAGTTCCTCACATTACACGCCAACCCTTAAACCAAGAT
Source organism: Cylindroiulus punctatus (assembly GCA_034695085.1). Taxonomy (NCBI): domain Eukaryota; kingdom Metazoa; phylum Arthropoda; class Diplopoda; order Julida; family Julidae; genus Cylindroiulus; species Cylindroiulus punctatus. The sequence goes on from JAQFYZ010000310.1 coordinate 9,510, forward strand.
CATATAAACCAGATTTAATAAACTGCATGAAAACGCTATAAAAATTTGTAAGATTATCAGGTGTCACACAAGTCAACTATATGAATTTGAGGGCATTTTCTTAAGTTACTTCCCTGGCGAACCCAGGGTTAATTTAGTGGCTCGTTTTTATACAGAGTGCATGCTCAAAATTATTCAGGGGAAGGTGGTGAACCCCGCTCACACAGAACATTTGTGGCGAAATTTAATGCAGAAATGTTTTGTTTAAATACGTGTCTTGTTTAGGCAATAAGTCGCTTTGTTTTAATTTAACATTTGAAAAATGCTCGTAAAACTTACGGGAGAGAGCCACGGTGTTATCGAGTCAGCCCACGCTCGCATATTTTTTTAGATAAACAAAAAAATGGCGCCTAATCCCAACTACATTATATGTCACTAGGTATTCATGCTGAAAATTAAGCACACAGCTGCACGAAACAACATCAAATTAATGCAAATGGCATGAAAACTGCTCGTTTCTCCATTTTTATTTGGTTTTCTCTGGTCCTCCAGTACCGGTTAGGAAGCCATTAAGCCAGTGACAAATCCCAACTACCCATTCGCGTGCACATCTTACGGCATCTTTTGATGGAATATCTGGATTTTTTGTTTGCCTTTTTAACATTTTTAAGGGGTTTCTCAACGACAACAACGCCATTGTTGACGTTGCGAATATAAAAGCAGGGGGGAAATTTGTCACCCTGGCCAAATTTATCGTCCATGTCAATCTAAAAGTGGCGCAAAGAATGTTTTAGCCAATACCCCAAGAAATGAAAATGGCTTTTTCACAAATTCAGCGAAACCAGAGAGCTTAAGGGGGGTTGGAGGGGGATAAATAGATTTACTGCCTAACTAAACCCAACACCCTTGTAACTATTAACTATCGAGGAGGGGTTAACTATAATTAATGTCACGGTTTAGAGTGCATTATATACTGCAGTTAAAACCTGAGCAACGTAAAGGGCACAAGATGCATCTTTAGAGTTTGCATGTAAATTAAGAGGCCATTTTTTAGCGATTACAGCGCCGCCTGTTGGCACTCTGTGCACCAAATAAAGAATTTTTCCAAAAATGTGTTCCTTGTAATTAAATTTTTTTTTTAAAAGTAATGTTTGTAATGGATGTCTATAGTACTTTATGATCATCCTGCAGATGTGATCATCAAATCGCCGCATTTGCACAAAAATGCAATTTTACTGCACTTACAGCATAATGCGATTTTTAATATCACTACTGAAAAAAGAACTAATTATGCAAATTATTTATTGATAATTCAGTGTCTTAACATTTCAAATAAATGCTGTCATGTACGTGTATACTAGAACAATTTCTGGACGGTGTAATTGAGGGAAAAATTGCGAATAAATATGAACCAAAAAAATGATATCTTAATTCAAAAATCTTCAGAGTGTCAAGGACCACATATTGGTAAGAATTTTTTTACTTCGAGTATCCAAATATATGAACGGAATGCATAATTTGAAAAATATGTTGACATTACTTACGCATTCAATATGATCGTAATTAAACGAATGTGAAATTAAACGCCCGATTAATTTTGGATTCAGGTGTTTCGGTAGAAATTTAAAAACATGCAGAACATCAGAAAATGGAATAAATTTACAGTAAACTGAAACCGCGCCGCTGTCCCGTGATAAATGTTTGTGCAAAATCGCATTTAATATGATTCGAAACTAAATTAAAGTAAGATTAAACTATTTTATTGCTCAATTTACCCTTTTTTGCACTAAAGGCAATTATTTTGTCAATTTCTTTTAATGGTTTCGGTTCATGCTCAACAGCCATTTGGGGGAAAAGTCATTAAAATTCATTCACAAGATTTATCTTTTAATCCAACACAATGACACGAAATTTCTCCTCATTCCTAACACACGAGCCCAGTTTTTCTTTTCATATCAGACATTTAATCCCCTGAGTCTACCCGCCATTAACCTTTTTTTAAGAAACTAAAAAAAGAAATAAACTGTCTTATATTTGGTTTTATATTTCATTTACATAGTTCGTGTTTTCTTTCATTTAAAAAGCTGTTAATAAAACGTACCTAAGTTGTAATACAGGTGGCCATTTGAGCTTGGTATTCAACGATAAAAACACAGATTCAAGAAAAAGGTGCTTTTGATGTCAATTCGTGATAGATCATTAACGACTGTGATAAAAGGGGAAGTTAATGCTACGGTTTCATGTTTTTACTCGCAGATTAAACGACTTAAAAATACACCTAAACGTGACGTGCATAAATCGTACTATCGCCAACGGCCCCTGGATAACTGAACACAATCAGTATTTTAATTGCTAATTTAATAGTGCATAAATGATTTCAGGGTATGGTTTCTCTGAAATTTTTCATTTCATCTATCCTGCATTATTGCAGCTAACTTAAAATGGCGAGTATAAACGTTTTTGATCACTGCATAATAAATGGCGACCAGGACATCAAAAATGTCAGTAACAGTGCTTGGTCAGTTTCAACAAGTTTCCTTTCGATAGTATAGTATTATTCTGGGATTTACCAAGAAGACAACAACCGAATTTCGTCGAACGTTTGAAATTAACTTTCTGAGAATTCTGCCAGTACATTGATTCTGCCCATGCAGTCTGCAGGCGCAAAATTTCCAAAAATTTCCAATTGATTTATTGTTTCCTGGAGAAGTAAGGGTGTCGAACCTCATGAGGTCCCAATTAAGGTGAAGTCAGTCACCTTATACTTAAGTGATATTTCCAAGCAATATTTCTAATATGATATGACGATATTACGCGAATTCATCATCTATAGAAATTTCGATTCCAGTAAACCTATTCCAAAAATAAATTTCTCGATGGAAGGAAATTTCTCCAAATGTCATTATAGGAAATTCAATAAACAACATGCACGGTTATCCCCAAGGGTTAGTCACGCGCTAAATAAAATATCAATTCCTCGAAACCAATTATTAATGAAAGCATCAACGAATTAACCTCGACCTACATCATTTCCTGACTAATTCAAGAATTATATTTATCATACATTGATTTTTTCATGAAAAGTGGGTAGAGCCTTCGCATTTTGTATGAACGACTTGTGCGACCGTAGACACGAGTCTTAATAAATTTAGTGGGCAAATAAGGGGATGATGATAATAAGAAACAGCACTATTTTTGCCCGCTAAATTCGAAAAATTGAACATTTTCCTACATGTTCTCATCAACGTTTCGTAACTGCAGCCTATGATAAGGAGCAAAATGTTGAAAAAGCAGAAGCATTTTTATTAGTACAGAGTTCGCATTTGAAATTGAATTTGTGCAATTCCTAACCATGGCTGAACTTACATAATTTATTTATGATATTTCAGTCTAATGTGGGTCATTTTGGAATCGGCTTACTTGCTCACCACAAAATGAAAATTAATGAAAACGGGTTAAATGAAAGGGTTAAACAAGGCCGAGACTGCACGGCCCAGAATAAAGTAAAAAACACGAAAACGAATGCTTTTAAACAATCTGAACCACCCAAAAAAAAGTAAAAAACAAAAAAAATGAGTGTTTAGAACGTTCTTGTGGCTATAAAGGGAAAAAATGCCCTTTTCTGGAAATAACCAGTGATGCAATTTTTTTTTTACTTTCAAACTTGCTTATCATTTCAACCCTTTTAGCAACATTTTGTTTTTTATATGGATTAAACGTATAATTAATTATACTTCATTATGCTGGGGGCAGACAAACAACTTCGATATCACGTTTATCTCACGTTGTTTTCACGACTCAAGGAAATAAGAGATTAATGTTAGTTAGCATCAAATTCAGCTTTACTTTAAGGTCGATACCAGAATATTTTCGACATAAAGACTAAATGTTGAAAAATAATTAAACCTTCGACTTAAATACAGTAGATATTCAGGCTACGGGCAAACAAATGTACAGAATGCAATGCACCTTTTTTGGTGCTTTACATGTAAGTATTTGCAAACATACTGAATGTGTTGTTAAATTTATCCATGTATTTCAATCTAGCAGTGCGTGCTTTATAAAATGCCTTTGATTAAAACAGTCAAAATTGAGAGACACTCGTTAATATATTTTTCCCACAGACTAGCCAACAATAATAAATACATGTATAAAAAGCAAACCATGACTTCAGTAATTTTTGTAAATTCCTGTACATGTATAGCACTGTCACGAAACTAATATGCGTTTTTTCCCATTTTAAGATAAGGAAAGAAACATAGTAACCAAAAAATGTCCCAGATTTTTCCCCATACGTTCTCTGCTCTCATTTTAAACGACAGCAGTAGGCATTTTATTTTGTAATTTGAGGGTTTTACTTCAATTTCGTTAAAAAAAATTCGGCTATTCTAAACATTTGTGCTTCTCCTAACGGCTCGTAGGCTGGCAATGATTGCCTGGCGGTTGGGCGCAGCCAAATTACATTTTAAGTTTGTTTAGTTTACTAGGTTAGGTTAGGTTAAACATTAAAAACACGAAGTACAAAATTTCGTTACACGTCTACACTTGTTTCAACTCATTCGGTTGGGTCAGTGCTGCGCTGTCTGCTTGAATAAGGCCATGTTTTAATCGCGTCAACTTTTAGCCAATCACGCTTTGCATCATAGGTGGCGCAACCAGACATCTCATCTTTTATTCGCATGGATTAATTAAATGCCATCCATTAATTGCTGGACTATTAACCGAGCGCCCCCTACATGCACGTGACCAAGGGCATTTAAATGCCCGCATGCTGGACACGCAACAGCGTTTGATCAATCCCAAATTGACGTTTCGCTCCCATGAGGGTCACTTTGTCCACTTTTGACCCCCCTCGACTCGACCCTTGTCATTTTCGCTGTTTTCTTTAATTATTAGCGTCAAGTGCATAATAGGTCGCGCCACCACCATGCGTGCGCACGTGCAGCATGAATGCCCCCTTTGATTGCGTAAAAATCAGCCTTAACCCCCTGTTTCGTTTTGCACGCGAGCCAGGCGCGCATTTTTTTCCTCCAATTTTTTTTGTTACACAATTACTGGACCTGTACGAACCAGGAATACCCCAGTCAATATTTTTATCCCTGTCCCTCTCCGGTGCTTTATTTCTAAATGCATGTCTTTTTTACATAGCGAAACAATGGATTTTAGTATAATAATAGCCAAACTTTAATAATTCATCTTAATGCAGCTCCCACTCTCCTGGCATTGTCATTGTAATGCTGCTTTTTACCTGTCTGTTGGTCAGTCCTTTCAATGGGACACATCCTGTTCTGTTACTCTGTACGGTACCATTCATGGATTTTGTATCAGAGGTCATTAAGTATGGCGCCCGTGAGGTGCAAGGGCTAATAATAGCCCAATTCTATTCACTGAAAAACTCTCGTCCTACTTAATATCATAGTTCTGTGCTTTGGCTCCGCCAAGTGTGGTGCCTTTTGTTGTTTACAAGTTTTTCTTACTATCATTTTGCTGGTTATTGCTTCTGGCCATGATGCCATCTGTCCTTACTACAATCCATCGGAATTTTTGAAGTAGTTTTAGCAGCACATCCTCAATTGCCTGTCTTGCAATTCATCTCATTATCCAATGGTCAACAAATGATAACGAGCCCTGCATGCCAAACTTAAAGCTACATTGCAAACCACACTTTAGATGAGGGTTTACATGGCGTGCCTTAAAGTACGTCATCTGATGGTGACATGTCGCAAAACTTCCCAGAATCATGTGATCCTTGAGTGTGGGGTCCGAGTTTCTTGCTAAAACCAGATGCAGCATACAGTATTTCCCTAACTACGTTTGCAATGGCGCCTGATCTTGAGATTTACCACAAATACTAAGGAGACAGGATGTCACGTGCTCATCTCGAGAAAAGCCTGCCTAAATCATCCTTGAACTGTTTATATGCCATTTGCAGCGACTTTGCCTTGCTTTGTTGTGTCTTGAATCAAACCTCAAATCAAACTTAAATGCAAACAGTGTTTAGCATTACTATAATAGCACCAAGAAGTGATGGAACTGAAGGACAACCAATCAGAGAGATGTGGCTTGTCGATTTGCTCTTCCATGCGTCTTCAGTCGGTGAAAGTTACCACGTGACACGTGATTGTAATCAACTAGGCTAAATCAATCGCCAACACGTGATTGAACCCTATTGGTCGGCACATTCGACCTAGTTCCATCACTTCTTGGTTCTAGTATAGAGAGGTCTTTCTCGAACTCAATCAAACTATACAGTTGGGCGTGTTTACATGTACATGTAGTTTTTGGTTAAAATTTCATGGAAACTTGGCAATGCAAATTGCACAGACTACCGATACACAGCAGGGTGCAATTACCTTTGGCCTCCAAATGTTGAAACAGAAGGAGGACACTGCAAAGGGCCACCCGAGGGCAGCAGGATCGGAAATCGATATTATAAACAAATAATTAAAATTCATCGTCATAATTAAATGCCTTGTTTTGCCGGCTTAATCGCCTGTTTATAAGACTGGTTTCGGAGGGTAAAGTCCTTGCCCCATTTTATTTTGTGTGGAGGAGTGGTTGAAAACGGAAAAACAGCAACGGTGGGCCACCTAAACAGAGGCACCTTTTTTAAGATGTGTTTCAAATGCTATTAATTTAAATTATCCATTGACTAACACTTAATTTAAATTTTTTTAAAGGAAACATTGCGAACGGACTGACCCAGTTCGCCCTGATGCCTATTTAGCTACATGGACATGTATTTCTTTCAGTTTCTATTTCATCAACTTCTTCAATTGCTAATGCCGACCTTAAAAATCCCAGTAATTGAAAAAGACAATGAAAAATTTCCTGGAAATCACGAAATATTTAACATTGTCGCTTAATTGAAAATTACAAATTAGATGATATTAAATATAGACAATAGAGGTGCGTTTCTGGTTAACCCCATATTTTTTTCTAAATTAATAACGCTGGCATACCGGCATATTTTAATTGCTCTAATCCATAAACTATCTGTATGTCGGAACCTCATTAAAATTGTTATTGTATGTGAAACTGCTCGCGGTATCACTGACACTCCCGTATGTCACTACGAAGGTTCTATTAAATTTAAAAATAATTTACATACATGTATGATTTATTCATCCTGCTGTAGCATATATGTAATTATCAAGTCCTTCCCTTATTATAAAAAAAATTAAAAACAACAGGTAAGAGTTAAAAGGAACACGATTGGGGAAAAGTCAATTGTTGGAATCGAAAATAGCGTCTAACCAAATCAGCAATCAGTGTGACACTCTCTTAAAATTTGTTTTCTTGTGAAATTTCTGCTAATACACATCAGTAATTTATAATTCCAGCAGATATAATCCCTACATAGACGTCACTTTCGATTCTAGCGATTACAGCGCAGCCTTAAACTAATGTACAATTTTCCAAAATTTGTTCTTGTAACCAACACAATCATTAAATCCTTTTCTGTAATGTGTGTTGCACATTATGATCACCCTATGCATCACATAATATTGAATTGAATGTTTTTATATGTATTATTTAGGCAACCTTCTACAACTTAAAAATCGTGACATTTAAAATTTGTAAACAGAAATAAAACAAGGTTAATACCAAAACAAAAGCTAAATAATACATTTCCAACCTAAACTGTCCAGCTTAGGACAGTTAGGACTGTAAGTAGTTAGTACTGTAGTTAGGACTGTAATTGTATTTATTTGAAAGCTCTGAATCAAACACTATTATATACTATGCCTATCTGACGTTTTCGAGAATTCCCTGACTTCATAGAAATCCAAATGGTGTCAATTAAAACAATATTGGCCATTTTTTTTTACTTAACAATAATTATTCTAGGGTTGATTTCATTTCCCTTGAAAGCCAATTTAAAACAAAAGACCAGAACTTTTTGCATCCATTGCATTGATAAACAGGGTTGGTTTGGTAACTAGATATCTGTAGTAATTTTTTCCCCATATTTCGTTGCATCAGTTTTCTTGTCAATTTTTTGCGTGCATAATTTTCTCCCTGATATGCCAGGTTAATGGCGATATAGAAAAACCTTTCCAACACGACGTTAGATGTTGCATGAGAAGATAAAATTACAATACGAATATGAAATTACGATCTCACAAAAAACAAGCTGGGCTAAAAAAGGTGGGTTTTGAAAATGTTATTGCCAGTTAGTGGGCAGGACCCTTTTGCCTGTCCATCTTGCACCTGTTGCTTTGCAATTTTTTCTTACATCAGAAATTGTGATCTTTTTATACGAGCTGGATGCACTTAAAATGGCTATGTTTGCATTATTTGCACACGTACAGTACGTTTACGTGTACGAGGTGGGTTACACACGCAAAACTTGTATTTACACGCGGCAACACACAAGGCCGCTAGGGTGTGTGCATTAATTTAAAATTGTTTGTGTTTTATGGAGGCATGTACATGCAATGTGCATTACTCGGCATTTATCTTGATTTTAGTTTTTATATCCAAACGATATCATAAAAAGCACGGTTTAAAATTACTTTTGATTCACCCGCAAAGAAGCTATTGAATCTCGATTTATTAAAATTTTAACAAACAGAATTACAAAAAGTGATAATAGAGAACTTCGTGTATACTAAAATTAACTTTTAAAAAGATGCACTCTTGCAGGAAGATAATTAACAAATTTGCATGCAGCGCGAGCGCTTTTTCAACTTGTAAATAAATGCAAATATTTTTTTTTTAAAGTATCATGCAACAATAATTGACCTATATATCTTCACTATTAAAAATGCAATATTTAGAGATAAGGTCAAAATACTATCTGGGCTCTCAGATAAAATGTAATGCGGGTAAATACATGTACATGTACATCAGGTCAAAGTACTACTGATACACACTCTCCGATTTAATATAAAAACGTTTCATAACATGTAAAGTGAAAACCAAACAAAAATGTACAATGTAAAAAAAAACAGTAAATGCGTTCCGTACAATGCACACAACCTACACTAACTCATCGTCGGTGTTATAAATGAAATTATACAGTGTGTACAGTGTACCAAACATAGTTTTGAGGGGTTGGGTGAAAAGTCAATTGCTACTTTCAAAATATAAATTTTGGACGGATGCGATCAAAGACTCATCATGACTTGTAGTGGCAAAAAGATGCCTGCAATACCATTGGATGGTCAATAACTTGGGGTTAAAGATCCCCGTCAAATATTGGGTATACTGTACGTATAGAAATCGACAATTCACATCACAGCATGCATAAATGGCATATAAAAATTTTGACTGAAAAACTTTTGAGATTTGCAAATTTGAATGGTTATAATCTTTCGAAGCTCCAATAGGCTGACCCGAATGACTCGCTCACAGGTCAAGGGTTATTTGCTATGGATAATTAATAATCGATCATAATAGTTCGTCCCCATTATATTGTTTCATCAAAAGAGAAGATGGCGCTGAAGGCGCAAAAAGAGACCAAACTGCCTCTTGTCCATTGTGTTGTTTAAAATCTTGAAAGAAAATTCAAAGGGTTTTATTTTGCGTTTGGATGAGAGCAGATAATTGAGTTTGAGAATCAAAAAATTTCCCACTTTCTGAGACGTATTGTTGATCTTAATTTCAAATTTAGCTGCCAGGTTTTAAGCGTTCAAGTTATTACTCAGTTCATCGTTTTTTTCAAAACTCACTCAGCTTTTAAAATCATTAACAATGGCAATTTCAATCAAAATATAGTGGTAAAATTATGTTAACTTCAATCACACGTCAAAATTTTATACTTGAGATGCCAACTTTTGCTCGCAATAACGCCAGTGTAAATAGTTTTCAAATGCATGCAGCAATTTCATTATATTTTCAAGCATAACAAAAGGACATTTTTGCAATGTAAACGAAACTATAATGTTAATATAAGCTGTAACTAAAACGTTTTCCCGTGTTTTAGCATAGAAACACCTGTATCGGCTTAGAAGAATAATTTGTTAATTGAAATGCCCGCTACTTAAAAAACAGATCAAAGAAATGAGATTTAGGTTAGATTAGGAATTAACATCACACCATCGATCCATTGAAAAACATATTTGTCACAAGATAAATGGCACAAGGGTTGGATATACTGTATGCGGGGCTATTTCTTCCAAAAACAACATCAAGGATTCACATGAAACAGGAATAGCAAGAGCCTTTACTAAAGTGCATAGTGTCACATACCTAAAGACCCTCAAGTCCATTTTAAAATGAAATAATAGACGCAAGTAAAAGCTTATTTTAATCGGACAACTTTGAAATTTAAAAAATCATTCAAGTAATTTATAAAATAATATATCATCGAAAAATTTAATATTGCAAGTGAGGTGTTAGTTACTTAGTGATAAAAAAGATGATGGAAAAGGTTATACTATAGCTACCCATTCCAGGAATTGAATATTTACAGTATAAAGGCCATTGTGGGAATTTGAGGCACCAGGAGAGTATGATAAAAACCAAGAATTAGGACTTGGAGTGATGCAGGCAAACTTAATAGGATAAAAATGGGGGAAATCTTCAAATATTCCATAGAAAACGAGTTATGGTATTATGCAACGTATGAGATATAAAAGCACGATTCACGTTTTATTAAGAGGGGGCTGTGATAAAGGCACGTTTTACCAAGCCAAGGGTTACTAAGAGCGACGATTGCGCCCCCTGTGGCTCCACGTGCACCAGGGGCCTTCTAAGCGTGTTACATAATCCGTGTGGTTTTTAAAGGCAGGGCATTTGTGAAGAAGGGAGGGTGAACAAGAGGGGGTAAGTGATGGAGGGGGATGCTAAAGAAGAAAAAAATACAGGAATGGTGAAAAGTAGGGGGTTACCAAGCAAAAAATCCGAGGAAACACGTCACTGCAGCCACCTGTTATTGCTGCTGGTGGTCAATAGCAAAAGGCAGAACCAGGGGTCATTCAGGTCCAACCCCTCGTGCATATGTGCGCGCAAACGGAGGGGTAGGCGAGGGGAGACCATAGGGGCTCACATTAAAAGCATTGCAAAAAAGGCAGAAAATGCTTTCCACTTTTTTTTAGAAATCGAAATCCAACCTTTGCTTATTTGTATTTCAGCTTAGCGCTTCGCGGAAATTTCTATGTAATCAAAAATAAATAAGAAGACAAAAGTTGAAACGTGATTGACCTTTGCATGCACCCTGTACATTGCAAAACTTAACTTCAGCACATTGATTCCCCTTACAAAATCAAAAGCGCCATCTATGGGACGTCACACACAACTGCTCGAAGTGTTTTGCAAAATTAGAGACCTGCAAAAAGTAGCGCCATTTTGGTTCTACTATGGATGTATTCTTATAAAACCACCAGTTAGTACGTTGGAATACATGTACATTACATCCAAAAACAACAATTCCATGAAGATCGATATGATATATTTGTTAATTACCAAGAAATAATGTTGGTAAAACAATACTTATTTCATTAACCTGAAGTCAAACTGACAGAACTACTGGAATGATTGTTATTCTACAGTATATTTTATATATCTGTTTGGTGCACAGAATTAAAAACTAAATCTAATAACTCTGTTGTTTGAGAGTTTCTTTTCCAAAATAAATCGCCTTCCACTGACTATTCCATGGATCTTTTTTACATTTGAGTTTACATTTTAGCACTCATGCTAAATTCGCCATAGTCCAAAGTGATCTTTTAAGAGGTTTACCAACTGCGAACTTAACTGTTTTGTATCGAAATTCCCGTCACAGTCCCACGACCATCTGAAAAACAATCTTAGAAATCTGGTCTGCATCAGTTATCAGTTATCAGCCAAGCTCTAGGCATGTAATATCATTTTTAATTGATCGCATCCTGTTTATTAAACGAGCGCTGTTCATAAAACACGAAATTTGGAGTGTTTTATTGTCGTCACATTTAACGATTTTTTTGGACACGCTTTTTAACGACTGAAACCGCTTCTCAAAAACATAAATCGGTAAAAAAATCCCCTTAAATCTTGAACCCGTAAAGTCCCATTATCCGGAGTCTGTTACTGTAGCAGTAGGGTTAAACCGATTTCAAGGCGAAGTCGCCCTGGCTGAGCCCCTTAAGAGCCACTTAAAATTTTTTACTGAGAATTCCTGCACCGAGTAGGAAGTAAAACTGACCCCTCACCAAAACAACAACAATAACAGTGTGACAGAGGCAACCCTACGGGGCCTCTTGTCCGTTCATCACTATGGCCCCCAACTGGCCCCTAAGTTCCTCCTTGAGCCATATGTGGTGCATCGAGGCCATTCTAGGGGATTGCCAAGGGGGTAAGGGGGTAGTTCTGCTTGTTTTGACAGGGGGTATGACACCCCATGCTTCATGCTGGGTCAAAGTGGAGCCCAAAACATGCAGTCCTTGAAATTAAGATGCGTTAGGGTTTTTTCATTTTGACCGATATACTGTAAGTACATGTAAGTGTCAATGCATTCTGAGAAGTACGAAATCTAAATGGAATTAAATTGAAAGGGTACATATTTGAACTTATCTTCAAAATACATGTAATCTGGAAGGATACATGTATGAAAGATGAACAAATTCATTTGAAGCATTTCCAGATCTGTGCTGCGCTGATGATTGCAAGTTACTGTATACGAACAGTTCGAATCATGTCCTGCCCATATTTCAATGGGCTTGACCCTGGACTAAGGGATTATTAGGGATATTAAAGGGGATGTGTGAAGCATACATGCGCCTTTGACTCGAGCCATTTTTATTCGGTAATAACTCCTTACCACCTCGGGCCTCCTGAGCGCCCTCTACCCCTTCGTCGTACCCATTTACCAACCTACATTCTCCTCCTCCTTCCTCTTTTCTTACCATTTACCCACTTTATAATCCCCTGAATCCCCTGCCGAATACCGAAACACAAAGGGGAACCCCGTTACTTCCGCAATGGCCTCCAATGCAGCTGGTACGCTCACGTAAGAAATAATTATAAGAAAAAATCATAACAACAACAAGGGGTCCATCTTTTTTTTTTTTTCGTACTTTTTCCGAGGTAGTTTCTTTCTTAGGAAATGGAAATGGCAAGCGGACAGAATCAGAGGGGCCTCCTTCAAAAGGTTGCGAGGGGACTAAGGGGGCACATGCACTAGGAAGAGGATATTTAAATTTAACCCAAGGAGGGATTTGAAATAGCGAGAAATTCAAAAGGCACAATGGGAGCGAATAATTGCGAGCCTCTAACGTAAGAGTGGGAGTGTGAAAGGGATTCATGGTGACAAAGGTGGGCAAAATAGGAAGCTCTTTGATGACACCCTGTAGATTCTGGCAGAAGGACGTGCAATGATTGGTGCATCAACCACGATCTCATAATGTCGACTACAGTTCCATAATATGAATTTCGAAAATTCATCTTATTTTCAATAATACATGTGCATACAGTACGATACGGTGCCCGTTTCATTTCAATAAATCTAGGCTTACCTACATGTACATGCACACCTGTAGTGAATTTGTCACAATTCAATTCAATTCAATTTAATACTCCCACTGTGAGCACCCTATAGGTGCCATGTGGTGGGAGGTAGTTTAACCCAAATACATACTGTATCATATGTTACATTCAAGAATTGCAATACGGATATATAAAACAGAAATTTACATTACAAAAAATCTACAACTTGGAAAAAATACCTACTGAAGACACAACATGGAAAAAGTACATACAGCATACAATGTACAATTGTATACATGTACTGTATGTATACACACACTAGTGACCTGTCCTCCAAGTACAAATATGTTTTCGCAAAATGATAACTATAACATAAATTTACCATAATTTACACAATATACAGAGAAACACCAACCAATGATTGTCTGCCCAACGTGATTTTACACTTGTGTACGTAATCTATTCATCGGAACTTTCTAGAACCCTACAACCGTCAAGCCCATCCAGCTGGGCGTCGCTAAATTCTATTCGAAATTTCGAATAACAATTCGCTATAATGATTACCTTGCTAATGGTAGTCTTACTTAAGATACAGTACAGTACATCTCTAAGTTTTAAGAGTGAACGGCATTTTACGACATTTTTCTGAAACGCAATTGAGTTTTTCTGCAATACATGTATGTTCCCGCCTTCCAAAATGGAGTCTCACGTTATGCGGTTGCCAATAAGTGATGATGAAAACCAAGATGTAATGGAACTGAGTCAAAACATGTGCCGACCAATATGGGTCCAATCGCCTGTTGGCGATTGATTTAGCCTAGTTCCATACAATCAGTGCCACATACTGAATGGAATTTCACCGACTGAAGAAACATACATGTACAAGCGTTAATCGACAAGCCACTTCTCTCTGATTGGTTGATTTCAGTTCCATCACTTCTTGGTTTTACTATAGGTCCTCGCGCAGCGGCACGTGACTATCCAACCAATCAACGCTCTGGTGGTTGAGCGGCAAATTCAAACTACGAAAAACACGCATAATAGCTGCACCAGCTTGCAAGCGACATGACAGGTGGCGTCATTGTCGCTTTTGGTTTTAACGGAAGCCTGTACAGGTCCGGCCCTTCCCAGTGGCAGTGTGTAAACAGTGAAGACTGTCAAGTTCAATATAGCGATGGACACAATGGTCATCGAAGGTTTGCATCAGTAGGCCTACATAATGACCACTGGTCAAGCATTGGAATCGGTTCGGGCGAAAAAAATACAGGGTGACTTCGGGGTCAATGGCGTTTCTTGGAAGCCTTCGCCCCTTTTGTGCGCGGCAAATTTCGCACAAAAACCGCATTTCGGAAACACCTTTTACACCTGACTTGGGGCGAGGAATTGATGATTGGGTGTGAAGTAAACGCTGGTATCCCTGGACAATCCCAAATCCCGGCCACTTCTCAGGACTGAAGAAGAAAGTCTTTGGTGCATGTAGGCCTAAGGTGGAAACCGTGAGATCCTTTGTGCCCTATTTAGTTGGTAGGAAGGGAAAAAATAGGGGGGGTCAGCTAGTCCTGTCCAGTTTAGGGGTGGACCGGCTGAGGTAGGATGGATCCACGTGGTCCACAGATAGGAGAGATAAAGGAAATAACCCCTTGTGTGGCCCTGGCAATAGGAAGTGGGGCAGGGGCCATTCAATGGCCACATTCAGGGGTACTCAAGCAAGGTCTCTTTGCTACCAGCGAAGAAAGAGCAAGGAATGGGGAGAAGAAGGCCAATGGGGTTCTTGGAAATAAGAAATCCAAGGGGCGCCCAAAGTGAACAAAATTGGGTTACGTGCAAATGCCAAGTGACAAACAGGGAACCAAGATGGAAGGACCATGCAAAAAATGCTTAGTGAGAGTAGGATCAGCCATCTGTCATATTAATGGTGAGAAAATGGATGTGGGCTATCAATAGGAAGATGGAATGACAGTCAACCCCTTTGACACCATTATCACCATTCAGATTGAGATAGAGATTGGAGCCGATATTAAATTCATGGAATCCTATTACGTCATCAATCACCAAGAATCTGTTGATGATCATTGGTTAAATTAATCGCTCCAAGTAGGCCTATGAGATACAGTTGGTGGGGCGACTGATGTTGAATGGTGAAGAAATGGTGGAAAAGTACGAAAAAGGCGGTAAAAAAGGGGAATAAAAACTTCTTGTGAGGAAGGCTGGGAAAAATTTTCCCAAAAAAGGTGAAATATGAAGGGGAATGAAGCAAGGGGGTATAAAAAGAGTAATAATAAAAAACGGCGAAATAGAGGGGTATAAATGGGGGTAAATTAAGGGTTGCAGGACCATGGGACCCACTCGGCGATAAAAACTTGAATTTTTCAAAAGAAATCCAGTCTTTTTTCCTAGGAAACTCAGCGAGGAACCATGTGCGCACTCAAGAGGTGAAAGCGGGGGAGTGGGATCAAAGGTCATATCTTTAGAGGTTCTCGTTGCATCCCCATGGCATTTCCCGCCAAAACCGGCCCGGGCAGCTTTTCTATAAAACTGGGGAAGAAATAAAAATCCTGCACGAAGTTGTAAAAACCTTCAACATAAAGAAACAGCTTTCGTTTTATAGGAAAAAGGGTATGCGAATCGAATAGGAAACATATTTCTTTTAGAGTCAAAATGTTGGTCATATAGGCATGTGATGAGCTATGGGAAAATATGGGGGTGTGAGGAGTGGTTGGCATAAAAATGTTTAGTATTAAGCAATATCACATGTCGCCAGCTGGTGGTCGCTCTCAATTTCCTTCCTAGAAATATTTTCTCCCACAGTAGTTCACATATTGCCTGTTGCTAACCAAATTGTATAAAATACATTACATGTGTTTCTTAAAGTTAAAGAGTATTGATAGGGAACATTCAAGTATTATGTCATCAAAAATCAAACTTCAAATCAAACATCAAAATCACATTGTCAAAATTGATCAAAATTGTGTCAGTAATTCATATACAAAAGTCAATTGATTGTCTCCAGTAAGCATCAGAGGTTCCATGTGGTGAAAATGGGATTTTATACCAAACTGAAGTAAACAAGGAAAACAAAATGATATCAAAAATGATGGATTTTATAAAGTAACACGAAAGCACTTTTTTTTAAAAAAAAGTTATTGCCAAATTTTTGTAAATCTTGATGTCAGAATGATGGATTTTAACCACGTTTTGTTATTTAAAAAAATGACGAATCTGCTGCACTTTTATCCTTTTGAATATTGTTTGGCTTGATTCATACTGTACATGTAGATCATGAGGCAGCTTTACTACATGTACATGTACATTGTATATGTTGCATAAATTAACTACTTTGCAATTGTGTGGCACATTTTGGAATTCAGATTTCAAATTGCAAAACGCAATAAAAGTAGAAAACAGAATTGAAACAGAAAAAGACCAGCATTTGGTGAAAAAGCGTTAAGTTTAAATTACTGAAGTTTGTATTGAAAACATGAAGTGTGAAACGTAAAATGTGACCGGTCAATGGGACTTCACTGCTTGTTGTAACAAATGTGAAGAACCAAATTACGGGGGAAATTACTCATAAATGCAGTACAGGACATTTCTATGACTGCTGAAAAAGGTTGTTTAACACTTCGTTTTCATCTTGCATGACCGATTTTCAGAGTTTGCAACCTGTTATTTGGTAATTTTACTGATGTGAAAAGCTACAATCTGGCTTCAAAATCGCCTTCTGCATCCATGGTAAAAAAGTGATGCCTAGCTGATTTATTTAAATGAAAATCGCTGGCAATGGTTGATTATGTCTGACTACGAAAACAATGTCTGTAAATGAATTTGCACACACTCAGCACTACGTGGTCGTGCAACTATTCAGAATTTCGGTCTGTTTTCACGCCCATGCACCGAGGGGTGGAGGCCACTAACTCCCAAATCAAACTTAAGTCTAATTAATGTCAAAGCACGCCTCTGGAATTCATCCACCTTAGATATTAAGCCCAATCCCCTTGTATCCGCTTAGTAACCCCTTCGATGTTTAACATTATAACGAAAGTTATTCTCCGTTAATGCCTTTCAGATTATGTGCTGAAAAAGGGTTTGGAGGGGAAATAAAGCTTTGGAGACAAGCTGAGCTGCATGAATACGATAGGTATTAACGTTATTTGCTTATGATTCTGCTTAATCAGTTTGCATTAATAAGAGACGTGTTCCTGACAAAGCTCTAGATTTGATGACGTCATTTCCGGATTTTTCACCGTTTACTAATTTTTATTGCCAACCATTATTTACTAGACTTGAGACATCAGTGCAATTAATAGCGCTAAATCCGCAAACACTAACACTTGCTTGAAAGTCAACCTGGCAATTTGTGGTAATAAATACAGTATACAGAGTGGGTGAAAAATACAGTGCATGTCATCACTAATATGGTGAACTTTGCGGTGGACTATAAGCATTTATAATCAAAGAAAGCAGGTTGATAAGTTGATTAGCTTCATCTCCAATCAACATTCTAATACTGCTATGATTTATTGAATAACTAATGAAAATCGTACCAAACATAAACGGTTGCATGTTCTTGGTTCACTCAGTATGCAGAAAATTGTACACTTGTGAAAAGCATGCAGTACATCTGCTCATAACAATATCATCAAGAATCGTAGAGGGGGTCCAGGAGAGGGTCAGAAAATCTTCAACATTTAATTTCGCAGGATTTGCAGGAAAGCGTTCCCATAGGGGGCGCTTCTCGTCCTTCATTTTCACAGCTTGCTTCGGTTCATTTTCCCACACTATCGAGTTATGATATTACGACTTAGGATGGCATTTTAAATTGGCTTTTCATCGTATAAGCAAAGACTCGAGCATGCGGGCCTGTTATGGAGCCTCTCGGTAGGGGGCTCCAGCTGCCATGCCATTGGCAGTGGATCAGGGATGAACTGTTCAGGCCATAGATCACTTAATATGATATAGGCTCACAAACGTGCATATTAATAGCACAAGGCAAACCCGTCCTCACGAACTTACAAAGGACGGGTCTAAAAAAACTCCCTAAACCCAATCCCACGAAATTTCTACCCCCTGGTCAGGATCCACAACAGCTACGCCCATGCAACATAAGGATTATTAAAAGGAACAAGCTTAAATGAAAACCAATCCTTACTATTAACAAAAAGTAATTCGTCAAAAATAACTAGCTGACTGAGGATGAGATTCATTGCTGATCATGACAAAAAGGTACATGTACATTTTCCATGCAAGTACCATATTAAAGTGCAGTACAAACTCACTACTAATTCTTTAAAAAATGCACAGAATATATACACCGTACGTTATCTGGAGAATGCTGTACATGTAAATTCATCATTCTTATGGTAATTGCCAATGCTCATGATACAACTTTTCTTTTTAAAAAAGGAACGTTACAGGACCAATTTTAGTCATCAAAAACGTGCTAAAATACAATTTCTTACGTGTATTTTACTAATACATTGTATTTTTCCCCCAAAAAGACCAGTCATATCGATTTTTTTTTAATTTTAAAGTTTATTAATTACAGAGTGCATCAGAAAGTGTCATTCCCATTACCACAGAGAAATGAAAACTTCTGAGGCACCCTCTGGAGTGTGGACATACAGTATCACGTGGTTCACAATCTGGTTCGTATTCATCAGTTCATTAATGTCAAAAATAGCGATGCTTCAACGAAACCATGAGTCACACGCTGTACATTGCCATGGACACAATCACCCCATGCTCGCAATTGGTTCATGCTTAATTTTTCATGGCAGCCTGTCATCTTTTTTATCAATTTACAACAAGTGCTATATTGTGCCTTTCGAGGGACTATTAAAACCACTCTGGCATTTATTAAATTCGCTCGAACGTTGATAACAGGGGACGATAGCTCGTTGAAAATGTCGAGCACGTCTCTCATTGGAGCACACTCCAGAAATCATGAGGAATCTCAAGCATTGATTATGTTTTCGAGTATTTCAGAGAAACATTTTTCCAGCTTCTTTTTCCACTCAATTTGCCCCCGCCATCTTTTTGCTCGGTTTCATCACAATGGCAATTAACCCCTTCACATTGGAAAAAAGAAATTCCAATACCTATTCTAGGGCTGCTTGCAAGAAGCATTGTTAATCCTATGCGATTGTTACGCTGGCTCCATTGAAATTTGGCCACTGAAGCACCCTTCTGAAGTCATGGTAGGTAGCCCAACAACATTTCCCAAGAATTTCGCCGTTTATTATGCAGATCAGGCCGGATACTGGGAAAATCTGGAAATCTTGCCATGCATGGTAAACGACATTTTGGAATAATGGAAATCTCCACAAATTACCTAATGTACGAAGCACGCTTTTTCCATCACAACGTCCAAGAATCCTCTTTTCGAAATTGTGCCAAATCCTGTTTCACGCATTTTTGGATAATTTTGAAAGCGAAAAATGTACTTCGAAAAGTTCAACCAGTCACGACAAATAAACTGGCAACAGTACTAAAAGACGTTGTTCCCCATTATGCACAAAAACTTACTTCGATTGGTCAGTCGAATTTTTACCATGTTTTTGAAAAATATGTTTTGTTTTTTTCTAAATCCTGGTAGATCAATTTCATCTTCCATGTTTCAAGTATCACGTACTGTAAGCTTCAATCACTAAGCGTGCATGCAAACGTTTACTCCTGATACTTAGCTTCCTTGCACTAAATCACTATCACGTGTGTTTACATAGCTTACTTACGTAGATACTTAAGCATCATGATAACTAATAGAAAAGTTAAAATTGCTTTAACTTAAAGCAAGTATGTGATGACAGTTTAAATCACCGTTTCGCAGATCAATGCGCATTTATGAAAATATAAATTTTTAATCTTATCTGCAATGGTGGACAAGATATTAAAACCAATGACCTGGACGCGATATCCAAGACGATTTTAAATGTCACTGACTGATTAATAACAGTGTCCTATTATGGTGTGCATGAAAGATGCATTGATAGAACCATTTAAAAGTAATGTCCTCCTCATATTCACCATGTAGTGTGATTTGGTGATTTCATTGAAGTTTCAAGGAGATCTCTAAATGACATCTTTTTGAAAATGCATGTCGCGTCCCTTTCCCTATAAGTTAGTTTACACATCATGTTTGTTCATTGAGAATGTTTTATAGGTAGCACGTTAGTAGGTCGGATTTAATTGCATTTTAATGAAAGTATGAATAATGAGGTATTTTCGGCTATCAATTAAAACGATGTCGTCGCTCGTTCAGCTTTTTTAAATGAAGGATTGTTTATCTTTCGTTGAAAGTTTTTATCTTTTGTACCCATAAGATCCTTCTGTAATCTTAACAGCTTTATTTGTGACGCTGAATATAAATTGCCTTTACCCATGTGCATTTCAAAACTGGATCCTGACCTAAGTTAACTTTTAAACAATAGACGACACGCATGCGCACATGGAAAATAACAAAAAAAAAACACCTGAGGATTATGGTTAACATCAAAACAACGTTGCAATGACTTGCAGTACGTTTGTGTTTTTTAAACACGAAAATTAAAGCGGACAGAATACAAAATACATGTACAGAACAATGAAATGTGTTTTTGTACTTTTTTGTAATTTTGCTCATATTCTGCCAGTTCTGTTTAATCGCTCATTCTATATTTTTATTTGATAATGGGAGAGTGCCAATTTTCTAAATTTTCAGCGTTAAGGGTCTATAATTATCAATAGTGTTTGTCTTTCAGGAACATTTCTTAAAATTCATGTACAGTGTACATTAAATGCCTTGTCAGAAATACAGTCAATTTTTGAAATACACTATCTTTTTACGTCGTGCTAATTGATGAATAATCTCGGCTGTGGTTCTTATTAAAGTATAATTCCAATACTCCCAGCCACCGAATGATGGATGTAATTGAACTATCCTTTTACATACATTTTTTTGATTCATTTCCCTGCAAAAAATTTTTTAAACAACATTGAAAATTATACTCCCTGAATTTTTTTTATTCAATTTTTATATTGAAGCTCACACATCACCCATAACCAAAACACGAAGAAATATTTCAGCAGTTTAATAAATTCAGGCTAACATTAAAGACACCCTGCCATGCTGACAGTGCACAGACGACGTTTCTTAAGTTAACGCAAGTGACGGCCACAGACAAGCACATACTTCACTTGCGCAAATTTAAAAACAGTTCAGTGTAAAGTATGGCGAATCCAATTGTTTCACTCCCCTAAATATCTCCTTATCCCCAGCCAAACGTCTCGTGTTCCCGCATCTTTTTAGGCAAAGGATCCATGCCTAATTAGCATTTTAAATGAGTCATCTTCATGCAAGCTCATGAACCTCGAACTGCAGTCTTGGCTCACCCCACTTGCGAATAATTTCACTAGTTTTTGCAGTTGGGTCGTTGAAAACAACTACAGTACATGTATTTTTCTCTTCCACATTCGCCAGAAGTGACCGCCAACTTCGCCAAGACACTAAAAAAAAATAGCCCGGAATCTCTTCCGACAGTGTTTTCATCGAGCAAAGTATTTTACAAATTTATCTCCTTTAGATTCCTAGAAAAGCTAAATTTCTCAGTAGTTGAGCGAGCATCCATGCAGATGGCACTCTGCCACAATTTGCATCCAGTTTGGCAAATAAGGAAACCCCCTTGTGTTCTCGTCCCAACTTTACCATATTGGCTTTCCAGGAAAACTGTCAGGGATCCACAATTTTTTACCCATCCAAAACGGTTACTTTGGTTTCAAGACGACTTTAAGGAGACATTTTTTTGCCAAAATTATGCCACATTGACGAACAGCAAGCAAACACCAAACATCCAGCAACATTAAAGATGTTTTAAATTACTGCAGAAACGTCACTTGCAGTTGAATATGAATTCAATTAATGATCACTGTTGCTTAACTGAATTGAATTCATATTGCAAAAAACTCAAAATCGTTTGCCACGTTGTGGTGGGGGAATTACTTTCTAGTGTTACAATCAAGGAAATGGTCATTCTATTGGTAACGGTGATACATGTATTTCAGATTAATATCTCAGAATTGTGACTACAGAAGGTAAGGAATTTTAATTAAGTTCTCTTTATCACTCATACGCCTTATCTTATTAACGTTGAATTTCTGAAAACTTCCAGTGAAAATTTTATTAAAGTTGTATTTCTTGTAATAAAGATGCAATTCATAAACTCGAGTACAGGTTGTGACCAAAAATATGAGAATATAATCTTTATCTCCGTCATAGTAATACTACTCAAAATGTTGCAAACCCATTTAAATAGTTCCAAAGGGTCACAACACTAATTTTATTTGACAATCAGCCCAAAAGCCTTCACACAATCGCAATTTTTTCCGGTTGAATTTTCAGAGGTTTATTTTAGACTTAGCATGTTTGGAATCGTTGTACACCTTCCAAAATCAGCTACACCTCGATCCCACAGGCCAACAACCCTTTGAGCACTAAAAATATGTCTACAGTTTTTCTTGTTGTTTTTTCCCCGTCTTCTTCACTTTCATTTTTTACAAGCCTAATTAGACTTACGCCGAGATTTCACATTATAACGTAAAATAAATTATTGCGTTGCCTTGATAGGCATATCCTTAGCCCACCTTATCCTCTGCATCCGCCATTTTTAATCTCCACTAATGCTGAAAGTGCACTTATTATGTACATGTATGGATGATGGGAAAACTCGTCTAGGATCCATTGTTCGAAAAGCTAAAGCCAGACACGATGATGCTAAGAAGTCAAGAAACAATGGGATTTTTTTTTCGAAAAAGAAAAATGTTAGTTGAGAAAATTTTACATAAAAATATACATTGTAGCCAACAGTTTTCATTTTGTAAAAATGCCAAAAATACCTGCAGAACGAACTCGTACTTACAGTGGGTTGCTTCAGTAATTTACTTCTAGCCACCATGGACACCCCGCAAATTCGTCCATAAACCTGCCCCTAGTCCGACTGTTATTTATTGAAAAGTCAATAAATGCCATGGTGATCGAAATGGCTTCGTGGGGCAGTATGGGAAATAACAGTGACTAAGTTATTTTTGGGTAATAAACATGAATAGCTTCGAGGAATTAGGGGGTTGATCCAAATTGCATGGAAAACTAAGGATAAATTATCAAGTCTGTCAAACAGGTATTCCGGTTTGTTTGGCACCACATTCCCAAACATTGAAAAAAATGACATACAGTATTGTGAATTATTTAGACAAATATACGGAGTAATATTCCAAAGCTCTTTCTGGACCACTTTTTAAAGAATATCTGAACATCATAAATTTTAAAAAGTAAGTTAATAGAAAGGGACATGTTAAAATAAAGTACAGAAAATTAATACAAAAAAGCTAAGCTGTGTTTGGTGAACTACTATAAGAAGAGCTACAGTATTGGTTTTGGTTGGGAAATTGTTTTTGAGAAAGTTTGTTTTTGTTTTACTGATTTACCTCGTCATATTCCTAGTCCTATACATGTAAGTCAGCACGTGTTCTGTACAGAACAGTTCGATACATACAGTATTATGTTATCCCGAGCAAATGTATCCCCTTCCCCATATGTCATATACAGTAGTTGAATGAAATAAGCTTCGAAAAATAGACCATCAAAAACTGCTATGCAAAAATACCAAAAGTGGTCGACTGTCATGAAAACATTCATTTTTTCAAACAAAATTAATGTTTTCATGACAGTCGACCACCAACATATTTGATAGAGTTTATTAGACAAAGAATGCAGAGTACATTGATGCGGTTGTCTTTATCACACTCACTTTTGAAATGCATACATGTGACTACTTAAAAAATGGTTCTCCAAATCCTACTTTTTGCAGCAGAATTCCACAATTGTGTACGTAATCGAACAACATAGTTTACGTCATTTGAGGATAGCCCCCAACCCTTTCCCGACCAATAAAAGCAGGACTGCTCTCATTGGGGGTAAAAACTAGCTGTTTATTGCCAGTTTAGTGCTTCTGGAAGTCAATGTTTAAAATACAGCCCAAGTCGGTCACCAGATGTGCATCCCCATCTAGGCGGCGCATCACATCAAATCCCAACTAATTAACTTATTACCCTAAACATTGAATCCCCTCCACTGCATGGTCAGCACTGACCGATCAGGTGGCCAAACTCCCTGTCTTTCAGCTTTTTTTTTTGTTTATATTTTTAGTCGGAGTCGTTTCATCACTTCCAATGCTGTAAGCTGCTCTTAACGCAGATTAAGTCATCACGTCCCTAAAGTATTTTCCTTTTATGGGCCAAAAGGCACCGGACAATCACTTCGGGATTTTTAAAGGAGGGTTAAGTATTGAGGGGTGTGTGTCTGTGTGTTTATGGGCCATTCAAGCTGAAATTGGAGTTGTTTGAAAGTGTGGGGCAACAGATCTATAGCCCCAGTTCATGGTTTAACGGGAATTCGGAAAGAAAAAAAAAAGATAAATAACAACGTGCGTGTTTTGCCCTTGTTGTTGTTGTCGTCAGTGTCGTTGTTACCGACTCAGGGCCTACTTCCCTGCTCGTAAAAAAGGCCATTTTCGACGTTTTCAAATTTCAATGGCACCAATGCTGTTGTTAAAAATGTTATGATCGCCCCTGTACACGCGGAGGCCACTGCAACATTTCGAAGAAATCCTCCAATGCTCAATTGGTGGACATGAACGGTAATGGGGTTTGGCTTTACCGTTTTTTTTTTACACTCTTGCATGGGAGATGGTATAGGGGGTACGGACAGGGGGTATATTGGCAATACGCAGAAAAGAAAGCAGTAAAAACCGCTCAATGGTTGGGCGTAACCCTTACTTTTCATGGCAGGCACCCTCATCCTAATAATGCAATTTCGCTACAGAATACGAATTCTGGCTACAGCACAGAACTTGGTGACAAAAAGATGTATCCGACTCGCAAGAAATCGTTGCGAGCATCTACACCCAATAGTCTTGCAAGAAACCAGATTGGATGGCATAAAAGAATATCCAAGATCTAAATGAGACCACCATAATAAGAATAATTTCGTAAATTTGGCAACAGAAATTGCATTGATACATGTAATCCATTTCTTCAGATGTCTATTCTGTAAAGGGTTTACTTCACCACAACAGAGTCAGGCCTCAAGGACAAGGTGCCCTTTGGAGGCTTTGGTGGTGCCCTCTCCTGCTGGTCCAAGGGAGGTTGGTTGTTTAAAATTTTATGGAGTAGTAAAGTCGGAAATAAGTCATGGCACCACTGACCAGTTTAGGAAATAAAAGAGGAATGACCTGTTGTGGATAATTCCGAAGCCAGGGCCTCCAACTAGGAGGGATCTTTAAGCCCATTGTCCTCAGTGCACCCTGAGTTTGAGGAAAAGGGGGGTGCCCTAAACACAGCCATCAACGTTTGACGGTCGTTTTTTGCGGTCATTTTTTACAATCCGCTTTTGCCGATGAAGTGGACAGCGAATGACCACTGGACACAGGCTCTTCGAACTGTTCGACCAGGTTCAATAACGAGGTAGCCAAGTGGGGGTCAGGGCGGTGAACATCAAGGGGAAATGGAAGCCAAGAAGCCCTGCACATGTTTACGTCTAAATATCACTTATTTCGCCGATGACCACACGGCCTGGCTTGTATTGTTCATTGTTTTATTTATTTATTTGGGGTAGAAAAAGTGGGCTTTTTCAGGGAACTGACCTTTGTCGGCTAGGAAGCAGTTAAAAATTGTCAAATAATAGGGTCTGTTTTGGATTTTAACCATGTGATGTCCATTTGGGATGGTCAGTAACACCCGTTCAGCATGTCTTTGGGTAAGTGCTCGCAGCTGAAGTTGATTTTCACATCATTGGCTGAACAGTGTAAAACTGTGCAAACCAATTGCACAGCCCACTGCCATTTTAACCTACTAATCCTAAACGATAAATGCCTTAATATTCGTATTTTAATATTGGTTTCATGACTTTCAGGACAATCATGCATTTCACAATTTTGATCAGCTCAATTCCACACATGTACACTGAGCGACGTTGAGTGCTCCATTAACCTTGACTTCACAAGCTGGGCAATTTCATAGAAGAGGACCTTGAAAGGGCAATCCACCGCTATTTTGCATCACACGAGGTGGCGCTGTGTGTCAATGCATTTGGTAGGCCCAC
Source organism: Cylindroiulus punctatus (assembly GCA_034695085.1). NCBI lineage: Eukaryota > Metazoa > Arthropoda > Diplopoda > Julida > Julidae > Cylindroiulus > Cylindroiulus punctatus. The sequence continues at coordinate 36,028 of JAQFYZ010000310.1, forward strand.
GCACTCGAAGAGGTACATGTACATACACACCACAGTCCACCAAAAGAACATTGCGAGTTTTTAACCCAATTAATATTCATTCATATGATTTTATTATGTTCACAGATGGTGCTCATGGTCGCCAAAAATATCCGTCCACCTGCACCTACTGTACAAAAGCTGCGACGTAACGTGACTTCAGACACACTCTGTAGATCTTGAAGCCAGGAGGATGCTTTTAGAGCGGGAAAAGCACTGTACAGTGTGCTTCAGAAATCTCAAATTAGCTAGACATTCAAAAATGCACCATATAAAAAATAATATTATTTAGCATGTTAAATTTACAAATTACTGTACAGGGTGCGTGACAAACACCCAGCTACACATAATCTAAATTGTCACGTGCACGAAAACAAAAACGTGAATGTTTTCTCGTTTCGCTTAATTAAAAACAGATCGAGTGAAATTTAATACTGTATTTTTCTCGTGCATTGGATGCATTATGTTTGTTATCACATGGGATTAGTCACGAAATCTGACGTCCAAAACGTCATAAATCGTTCGAACACCACATGTACAGCCCTAGCTCACTATTGCTTTTTTCATTTATTAATCAGCAATTAAATTCTTCCTCGGTTGTTTGCTTTGCATGCTAGATGATGTCAGTTGATCAAACACTCGTTCATATTTTATGTCCGCCACCAGGTGGATTACGTTGAAGGTGAGCGCATCACATGGGCGCTCCGAATATTTATTGGCAGTGCCGTCGTTTTCCAAAACGACGATGAAAACAGAAACTCCCATCCAAACTGAATAAACATTAATCAGGTTTAATTGCCCAGGCGAAAAAATGCGGGTAAAACATCCGTCTTGACCGATGGCTGACACATATAGCCTATAACCTCTAACAAATTCCTACCCAGTTAATAAGCACATCTCATATTTACAGAGTGCACCAATATCAAATGATTCGTTTAGCACGAGCATAAGTCATGCGTAATACACAAGTTTTACCGAAGTCAGACTGGCCATGGAGGGTGAACAAAACGCCTTAAATTCGCAAAACAACTTAAACTGATTGGCTTCACCTGAAAGCTCAAAAGCACTTCTTGACCAGGCCACTCTATAAAAAAACTTAATTTTCATCAATTCCAATGAACGTGACCAACAGCAAATACCTGATATGGTAAAACCATGCGAAATACATTATAATTATTTCAAAAAAAATCTAAAATATGCATCCATGTACATGTCCCCTTAACAGGCTATTGGTTGTATTTTGAAATTGACACCCTGTACAATTCCAATAATAATAACAATGCAGCATAAGCCTAGTTTACTGAAAGTGTTTAGAACCCATGAACCACTCGCACAAGTGCGGCCATACAAATACTCAGTCGAGGTCACAATATGTGCCAGCTATAGGAACACATTTGATTGGACGATTATTATTATGATATTATGGTGGCTTGTCACCAGTTGATTTCTCGTTCAGCGCATTCATAACCGATGAATACTGTGATCTGGTGGACGTCTGAGCTAGTTGTGCATTGGAAAATGTACATCACTGGGTCGATGGTTTGCTCACTTTCCCTTTCAAAATAGGCACAAAACTTGCTCTATTTGTTACCAGTGAATGTTGGAGTATGAATGGCGTTGATGGTCTTTCATACTCAGTGACATCCAGTTGCAAACTGACAATAAATCCGATGATAAGTCGTGCTAAAAATAAGTCTTCAGTTGCACTTTGCTCTAAAAAGCCAAATGGCACAGCCTGCCATGTAGTCCATGTACCCCAGATGGCGCTGTAAGTACTGAGTGTGCTTGAGGTGCATCGCAGCGCCATCTATGGACTAGGAAACCAAAACTGAGACATTACCAACATCAGCCATATACTAAAGTTTCCACGAATGTGCATCATTCAATATTTTAACTTTCAACAATGCCAATTCATGGCCAATAGCACCACACAGTGGTAGTTTTAACAACATATTTTGGAAATTATCATTATATGTAGCATTTTCCAAAAAAGTAAAATCCTACAACTCTTAATGCCATAATTTAACGCCATTAACTAAAAGTTTCTCTTAAATTGTTTCTGTCTCATTCTTTAAAGCCTGTACATGTAAGAAATCGGTTTGCTAGTTTGCATCACATCGAGGCTCTTCATACTTTGTCAATTTATTAATCTCATAAAATCGTGTCTGGCGTCATCACGTTTATGCAGATTAAACGCAGTATCGTTTAGCACCATCTAGTGACTATTTAACTCAACAGGAATTCAATATCGACAGTTGGATGTCTTTAAATTGAAAAGCATTGGACCCACTACCACCCAAAAATGTTTGCATCTGGGGCGATCCATTCATGGATAATATTGGAATTTTAAGATAACGAAACGTTATCTTACGCCCCCGCACCCAACCCAAATTTCCAAGATGGCGCCTATTATGAAAATAACAAAACATAAATAATCGGCATTCAACTGACACCAATTCAATTGTTCGCAAGGCCCAAAAATCAGCACGAACAACATAACGTTTCGGGAGGTCAAGCACTCTGTAACCAAAACAGTTTTTTTCTCACTAACTGAATGAGCTTCCCCTAATTTACACATTGTTAATTGTAACACGAGTGGTTTGTCATTTCAGTTGTCTGTTTACCAGCTGCATTAGTGACAAGTGAGTCACTAATGCTGAAAACGGCGTGTGATAGGTCCAACGTGACATGAACATGACACCGGGGTCACAGAAATGGCTGACAATATGGCAAGTGGGTTATGACTAAATTTATCAGCCAGAATAGAATTAGGCTAATTATCTTATATCGGTTGTCTTCAAAGGGATAACATACTGCGTGACGATAAATGTCAACTCACCATTGGCACCTGGTTGAAACACTGTAGGCCTGTGAAGTGGCGAGAGCGGAAGTTGACCACTGGATGGACACTGGACTGTCTGGACACTATTTTCGCGACTGATACCGGACACTATCACGACGGACGTTCATAAGTTTTCTTCATAAGTTCACTGGTGTGAAACTGGCGTTGGAATGAAATTCTGAAAATTAAAAAAAAAGAAATTTATAATACTCGTTCAGAGGCAGGTGTAATAATGCCATTCATAAATGACGTCCAAAGTGGGGGGTGGGGGGGGGGAGTGAGGGGCAAGAGGGATCAAGATGTCTGACATCTGAATTTTATTTGCATGGCACGAGTTTAACAGATGCGGAGTAGTGACCTTTCTATAGCGACCACTCGCGAAAGTTTCTTGTAGAGTTGAGGAACATGTTCACACATTGCAAGATTTCAGCAGAATAACAGTCAGGGTGAAGCAAATGATTCACATTAGCAGACTGGTCACCATTGTTTGGTGTTGGCTACAGCTACAGCAATATGGAATTTTTCATTTGAAGTTTTACGTTTGCTTGTTTTTTGTACTTTTGTTCTTATATTGTGTTTATCCAATCCTATGTATTGAAAACAGCATTGCATATTGTAGCTGCCCAACCGTCAGGCAATCACTGCCAGCTTACGAGCAATTAGAAGCCTATTCATGGCGTGTCCATCTACAGTATATACTGTATGCTGGAATAGGGCGCCCAACAGGGGATATACATGTAGGGGATCATTTTCGAATACCCTGTTTTGCAAATGTACTGCCTAGCAACTAGGCTGAGGATCCGATCCCCAGCGTGGGATTTCGCCCAGCTTTGTCTTTTGGGCGAAATTAGTGCGTAAGCAGAAAATATTTACGGTTTATTTGCTGAGATCAGTGCCTTCTCGTCTATTTGACACACGCACATCTTCGAGGCATTTGCAAACAAGTGAGTCGGATCATCGGGCTGTCTTCACATCCTAATTTTAGTTCCCATTGTTTGAACAACTTTATTTTTGCATTGTTTACAGGAGTGCATTCCAGCATAGACAAGACACCTTTTTGTCTTTTGATAAGACGTGTTTATAAAGGGAAAAGTAAAAGCAGTCGTTATCGCTAAGAACCAACCTTTAAACTCGACTGCGAACCGAGTAATAACAGTTTGCTAGGCAACGACGCTATGTTTAATAACAATAATGACGATAATAACAACGGTAATAACACGCTTGACTGTTTGGCTTAAATGATACATTTAATAAAGGGTCAAAGGTCTCAAGCCTGCCTTATGCAGCTTTTGATAAACTTCATATGCCATTCCAATAATAAATACTTTGCTTTCGTTAATCGTTAATTAATCATCGGTAGGTGGCGCTGACTGAAAGTGCTCCATCTTGTGGGTTGTCTTTGGTCATTAAAGGAGAATTTTAATTACTTTTAGACCCCTGTCTATTTCATCAAAGAAAAACACTGCTAAAGTTAACATCACGCACTTACATTTTACCGATTTAATTTACGCAATTATTACTATCAGATATGGTTATGGAGTGTGTGGGCAAAACATTACTGTTTGTTTTTTGCCGAAGTGTTCAATTATAAACGCATACAGTCAGGTATTGCAGGTGCCTAACGAGATCCCTATACAATATGCATTAGTATCTTAATGCAGCACACTTTTCCCGGAAATGATTGATGATTGTCATCAAGTATTTATTGGATGTGAGCTCATCGTGTGACTGGCAGAAATCGCTTTTGCTATTTTTGTCAGGCGAAGGTCAAATGGCATAACTTCGCCATTGCATCACTTGAAACACTAAATTATACATTTTCGCTGGAAAGACGATGTTGGCCTTCGATGAGCAATCGTTTCCCTATAAATTATGTAACTGTGGTGCAATGATCGCAACAAACTGCCAAGAATTGGTAACTGAAGCACTCACTGATTAAGGAGATGATAATCAAATTTAACATTGAAGAAATTTGCTCAAACTAAGGCGTTTTGATTTTGCATCTAAAACTGAACAATTTTCGTGTACGGTACAGTGTATAAGCAGGTTAAATAAGTACAGTGTACATGTACATGTATCATATTTTAAAGCCTCACTAAACGCAACGTGGCCAGTCAGAATTGGAGCTCCCATTGTAGTCATTTTCTTGCACAATGCTGCAGTAATGCTGAATCACTTGAATCGCACCAGTGTAACTCATCATGTGAACACCCACATAATTTTCACTGAAAGAGCATTGAATCACCCCCACGGGTCATACGCATAATATTAATTCGTCATAACTGCGGACTGATGGTGTCCATCGAACATGTCATTACATGCACTAGCAATGGATTTTTTTAAAGCAGAGCACATTGCAAGACCATTGGTTGCCAAATTTCAGGACATTTTACTGCACCAACAATGAATTAATATTACAGTATCTTAAACCGTGCATTGACTACATAAATATTATTGTGAACAGTTGTTTTTCTTACATGTACACTGTATGTGGCAACCCTATTGATTACAGTATTCGCATTTCGCTATTACCGTAGGTGCACCCACATCGACCTCATGTTGCACACAAACAGGCAAATCTATCACCGTCCATTGTAATGCAATATTGTTGTTTGAATACAAATTCATTCAAGATCAACAAATGCCATTTTATACCGCATGTTATGATTAACGCTCAGTAATGCATACACCTGTACGTGCGATCAGAAACTGACATTTGAGTGCTGGTGAAATGGATACCTCACTTGCCAGTGCCAACAATGGATATGTTCCCCATTCACCGACACACATTTATGATTTAGTACAAATCTATTTGTGTTATTCTGGTGGTCGTATTACTGAAGTCGAATTATTCAAAAACACCAACGACGAATATTTTTGTGAGCAACGCCAGGTAAACAACATTGCAAAACGACAACGTGTTGTTGGAGCATGCAAGAATCGACCATCTGATATAACTTTCCTGTTGAAATAAAATTAATTTCAAGGCCGAAACAAAGCATGGTCAAAAACGAGCAGGAATTTCGAAGGAAGGCAAGGTAAGGGCATGCCACGAAAATTTATTGGTCGGATAATTTCATCTATGATGCAAATACTCGTAGCCCCTGTTGTCCGCAAACAACAGACCAAAAAACGCAATGTTCAAGGATTATTTATGAACATTAATGGTATACGACCAACCCAGTCACCACTGCGCATGATTCATGTACATGTATATCAACTCCCTCTTTAAAATGCAGATCCCAGCTGAAAGTTCTGAGGAAAACTCAGTGCAGGCAAGGGCAAAGGTTAATCCTTTTCAAGAACAACACGATTTCTTGCAGATCTCGTATACGTTCTGCCCCTTAAAGACTTATCATTCAGGAAAGACATTTCAGAATTTTAAGCCCACACAACCCCGAAGAAATGAATCTTGCACCAAAAAACCATTCGGAGTCCAGCTACAACTTGTTCTTCTAACGTACAGTGTAGATTTCAGATTGGTATTATTATTGGGATTGGAGAAAGACTTGTGCATTCTTGAGATGTGCAGTGATAAACTTGGAGAAACCTGGTTGACTAGAACGATTGCACTGCCTTTACAGAAATGGTTAAGTTCAAGGGCCGTTAGGAGAAGCCCACTTTCTCATAGTGTCTATGACGGAGCAGGGTCTGGTCTGCAGTGATTGTTCTTTTTCTCTCATTTGTGATTTCTGCAACTCGAGGCATCAAGGTATCAATTTGCAGAAACAACTTTCCGAATTGAAACTGTCCAGTAATATTTGCATAATTCTACGTAGTATGCGATGTTGTCTTGTTACCAGCGAACAAAAGCATCAGGTTAGTCTTGGATCACCCTTAATAGGATTCGTGAGCAACCATACCAAGCACTTCGTTACTTGTGAACAAACGCGTTAGGCAGACAAGTAATCCGTAAAGGTGAAAATTTCTGGTATTTTGGATAATGCATTTGATACAGGGGCGCATGGAGGGATAACAGAGGTACCTTGACTACCGTGCTATTCGAGGATCCGTTGTCATGCATAAGAAGCAAGAGTCAATGCCTCACTTCTTATTAACCTTGCCAGACCTACAGTAACATAGATCAGAAAACACGATAGGATATGATATGACCACAAACCGAATGTCTGCTTTCACAGTTCTAAAACAGTTCGCAATGAATAGCGAGACGCGATATGAATTTAGGAAACGTGTGTAGAAAATAGGGGTAACCATAAGAGACATTGTTTGAAGGGTATCAACATCTTCCCTTGTTAGCAAAAATTTCCAAATCTCCTACTCAAAATCTGTAACTCAAAATATCTTAATCAAATTTCTTTAAAGCAACTCCAAAATGTCCATCAATGACTGTGGCTCAAAACGTGTAGGATTCAATTCCAAGAAGGATTGAGACTGCACATAAATGGTGAAAAGTAACACCAAATTTATGAAGAATTTTCCTAATTCAAGATGGCCGTCATAGGCACACCAATGCATCCCTGGTGATGACGGTGGGAAAATAAACTGAAGTGTTTTACTGTACATCATCTTGTCAAATTCCAGCATATTGCATACTGTACATGCATAGCATGTCCAAGAGGGGGTCAAGGGATTGTCCAATAAGTACGAAAGTGGATTACAGCGGATGTAGGGTGTCAGAAAGTCTTCTTGATGGACGTTTTTTATGTATAACCCCTACCTCTTGGCAGCCATACTACGAGCTTAGAAAGGTAAGCACGAAATGTCAAAGGGCATCGACCCAAGTCATTAGAGAAATGCCAATCGTTAAGATTGGCAAGTTTTCCTAATTCAAGATGGCCGTCTCCTAACACACAAAGTAAAGCTAATTCGGTACTCGTGTACGTGTCTATTATCAATTTTGTCAATCTTGTATTTTGCATTTTTTCGCAATTAACTCGGCTTCTTTCGTCCCCCCACCCCATGCCTCCACGAGTCGTGTTCAAAAACAAGTTATTTGATGATACTTTAAAAGTATTTTTATCGCTGCGTGATATCTCAATTGAATAAATTAGACAGCAACGTAGTTAGGAATACAGGTAGCCCCTTGCACGCATGCATTATGGAAATGAACACTTTGTAATTACTGCGTTTGATTGATGAGATCTCAAGATGGAGAGTTGCTTAAAATTGCGACTTAAATTAATGGCTATTTTTAAGGGTATAATTGGCGGTAAAAATATCACTAGCATAAAAGAAAAAAAGCAAGGGTAAAAAAACAACATCGGTTAATGAGAGTGCATTACACACTACTGAATCGCCATTCTTGAATCTAAATTTTAAATTTTAACTCTTTAAAAATTAGTTCACAACAAATGTGATTTAAATACAATGTAATTGACACCCAGATTGTACCCTTATCCGGTTTAAATATTAATTTGGCGACCTGATGGCTTTGCATTTAAGTATTTAATTAGCTTAATCCCAGATGTATAAAATAAAAGTTATTTCAACTTGAATAAACCTTTTATCTTTCAGTTCCAGATAGTTTAAATATAGAAGTAACCCAGATACTACAGGGTGTGAGAAAAACTCATAACGTACATGTTTGGAAGGGAGATACTGTAGATACATGTACATCTCCCATACATAACCATATCAGAAACTGTTGCTAAACAAGAACTTTTTGTACATATACACTGTATGCACATTGCCCATTAAATAGTTTCCATTTGCTGAAACAATATAACAGGTGAATACATTTTTGCAGCGCTCTGTATAGTTTATAATTAAGACAGGCAAAACACGAACGACGAGAGAATTTATAATAAATTTATAACCTTAACCCAATAGCGGATTATGCCTGTCCTGTATGATTATAATTTCAGGAAAAACACACGAGTTGACAGAACTATTGTTGAATAATTTATGTTAGTTTCCACCTTTATCAGCAGGAGCCAAATACAAGTTGAAGTCTTTGAATAAAACATATGACACACTGAAATTTAAGGGTGTACACAATTAAAAATAATACACCAAAATAAAGTAAGTATATATATCCATCAAATATTAATTAAATTGCTAGAAAATTATCCAGGAAAACGGGTTGACAAAAATCTACATACAATTAGAACATTCATGACGACCATCTGTAAATTAGAACATGTACAGTGTATAATCAAGAATATAGTTCACGAATATGTAATTCCTACACCTGTAGATATTATCTGTAGATAATTTGCGAATATGTTTAATAACACCCTTTTAATTGCATATTTAAAATACAAAACGTATATTTTTCTTGATGGTGCACATTTCTAACGTTCGAAATTTTAATGAAGAAGAAATGAATTACCTTGTTTGGAAACTATGCCTTAACATTTAATTTTCTTCTGTTGTCTAATTTTTATGCATGTTTTGTAGTTTTCAAAATGTATTCGTCAAAGTTTGCCTGCATAACGTTAATCTAATTTTACAGCATAATGAGAAACATTTTTATAAATTGTTCATTGACCCAACTTGTGTAAAATGCACAGTATGACCAGGAACCAAATTTGCAAAAGTATACCGGGTAATTTCCATCTTGTAACTTATAATTCCTACAGAAAACCCAACCCTGTTTTCTTGTCTCAACAACATGCCCAGGCTTTCAGAACTTCAATTAATGATAATTTGCATAAAAAATGTTGGCTGGGCAGGCTGTCGTTCCCATTCTTAGCAATTTGCATGTTTTTCCAATCCATTCAATCGACGGTCCGACAGCCTAAAATAAAGATTTAACGCCCTAAAAATTACCCGATTAAGAACAGGCCTACATGCATATTTTGAAAACTGAGCTGTGGCGCCACCTGGTGGTGCGATTACAGGTTTCCCCCATGGATGAAATTTTTAACTTTACCGACTTTAAAATTTCCAAGTTTTAAAACAATTGCCTGACCGCCCTGATCACTGAAAATGAGAAAATATGACATACATGTACATGTACCATTTGCATAAGGTAAGAAATGCTCAAATTTATTGTTTTTGATAAGGAAATACTTGTATCACATTTACATGTAAATCCTTTTTTTTACAATTTTCCCCACAAAATTGCTTATAAATTACTGCGTTAACCAATAACTACGTAAGTTTAGCAATGTAAAAAACTATTTACTTGTTAAATTTTCCATGTCATATAAACTTCCTTGACATCTACATGTACACCTTTCCAGGTGTGGGGAACCCCGTGTTATGACGAAATAATTGCAATATTGGAGAGCTTTACCAGTTTGTTGCACCACACTGTATGTTACGCAAAAGAAAATAGATACAGGCTTTAGCTGGGCAAACGTTTTTTCTCTAAATTAGTGCATAGTTATCAATTAGCATAAAAAACTTTACTTTCTAAACTTTGTCAGACCTTACGACCCTCCATGCTAGCCTGCAGCCATAGTGCAGCCCTTTTGAAATTTATTCCAATAAAATTATGTTGCATGATTGGCGACCTAAATTATTGTCTAATTCTAGGAAGTTCTCCTCTGGTGCTCGTCCATCTACCAAAACTGAACGATTTTATAATGCATTTAATGCGCTTCCCCCTTCATTTGAAAACTAGCCCTAATTTAAGAAGCCACATATTTCATCAGTTTCGTGTCTAAAAATTAGCTAAATGCTGGGGTATCGTATACCATGCCAAAGATAATAAAGAAATGCCGACTTCATAATAATATGGAGTTTAGCCATAGTTGTCAGAGTTAAAGACTTATCAATTTAGGAGGCTGGTCAGCAAGGCGAATAACACGTGGGTGTGGAGGCTGGATTTCCGCACTGGATTAAAGCATTCTTTCTTTATTAAAACTTTCATAATTTTATACGAAAGTCGCCAAACGATTCGTATCAGGCGAGTGATGTTTTCTTATATAAAAGGAGGGTTGGGGGGATATAAAAACCGCACACCTGCAGCACCACCTATTATAAAATGGCGAACCTTTGGCTAATGTTATTCCTCGTTCTCAAAGTCAACACCCATTGTAATGAAATAAAAAAACTGCAACGAAGCTCAGCATTGCCCCAGTTAACCCCTACTTTATAATCTTAAATTGCAAGAAGCCATAAAACCAAAGATACAGTCTCGCTCCCCTTAATGGACGACCGTATCGCTAATGGTAAAAAACTCATTTGCATAATACGAAAATTTGGGCGGACGATTAACAGGCCACGTGAACAACACTCGGCAAAATCGACCATTCCGGAATAAGTTTATTATTTTTTTTTTTTTTTAAACTGCTTAAATTACCTGTAAAAAAGTAATTTGAACAGTATATCATCATCCATGGCAGTGAAATTTGATGGCATATGCTCAACTTTTCAGAAATGCATGTAAAATGCTCGAGGTGGATCGATTCAGTGATACTCAGATTGTTAAAGCAAAACTTAATAAGGTTGGGATGCCTCTGAACATGTTCAGGTCTGAAATCGAAGTGAACATCAATGCCATTGTTGGCGGTCAAGATGATATGCGACAAACCAGTTAATCACTCGTTTGCTAAACCATGTCCATGACAAAGTGTCGTTTCTCCAGTAAACTAATCCGCTGAGAAAACAAGCTAAAAAAACCGAGCTTAAGCTCTGTCAATTATTGCTAAAAGTGATCAAATTTCGGTGGAGGTGAAAGAACTCTGGACCCCAAGAAATGGTTCACCTTAATCTTCAGAGGCAAAGAGGTTCGGTTTAATAATTGTTCACCCCATGCGTGCCAAACCCGCCCTCCAAACGTATTGTTTCGCAGCCAAGAAAATGCATATTTTGGAGGCACCACCCTAGCTCAGAGGTCATAGTTCACGTTCCTTTCCTCTGTCAGAGTCGGTATCAAAGGCAGCCAATGGCTCCGATGTTTGCCTGACTCTGATGGCGTGCACAATGGGTCATTTCCGCGGCAAATGACCCTAGGAAATGGTCGTAAAAACGAAAACCAGTTTGCGATCAACATTAAGGTCCAATTCGTCATAATGGCCTATTGTCCCAAACCTCAGCAAACTTAGTAGCAAGGCGTTCTGTGAAAAGTATTGGATTTCACCTGTGCACACATCTAGCATTTGGAAAAGAGTTCCTTCATGAGCAAGACCTGAACACAAGCTTTAACTCAAAAAATTTGAAGAAAAAACTTCAAAATCATTGTTAGAAAGCGTCAGCTATGAAAAATGTTGTGCAAATGTCAGGTGAAAACTTGCAATTATAACTACATGTTTTGTGTATCAAAATGGGTTGCAAAGATTCGATTTACATTAAATTTAACTAGGCAACATGTACATGTAACAACACCATGCAGGACATATCACGTGGGTTTGCATGACCTGCCTTAAACTCTGACACCAGGTAATGCCATATTTGAAAAACCCCAGAATCCCCTGCTTCATAACAAAGTAGCACGGACCAGTCGGACCTTGGTGTGTGGTCTATCTGGGTTTTCCAAAACTAGATGCAACATTCCCCATAGGCCTCAAAACTCCAGGAACAGCAAGTCACGTGCTCGTCTCGAATTAAGCTCGTTCAAACTGTCTACATATCATTTGCAGCTCGGGTTGACGTGCTTTGAATCAAACTACCCCCATGACGAATCCCAACCCAAGCACGCTCCAGTCAAAAGTCAAGTGACAATGTAAAACAGGTTTAGATACTAGCACACAACTCACTTAGGTTAAGGCACTTTAACGCTTGCATAGTTATTTTGGCTGGATCGTTCTAGAGAGTTCGCCAACGATGCTGTTTCGTAATTATTAGAATAGGAAATTGTGTTATCTAAACTAGAAACTTATTTTTGGCTCCAGATGACCGGTGGCCTCCGACCTTTTTATAGCTGAAATTTCGTACCATTCAAGCAGCCGGGCTGAGATGCATTTTATCATATTATTGAATGTAGAAGGTCAATTTGATCACCATTTGAGCAATATTATTGGGCGACTATTGGCCACAGTCTAAATAGGAAACAGACTATCAGGCCAAACTTGATCCGCTCGCACGAATTCAAAAGTAAACTATAAAATCGCCAAGAGATTGATGGCCAAAGCAATGTGAGAAGTGAATGGGATAGATAGCTCAGCAGTAACCCAAGAACGAGCTTGCATCTTAAGTTCATGCGAACGAGTCAACAGGGATCGCTCGCTACTTATTCAAAATTTGGGGTGGGGGTCAAGCCTGAAACTAGAACGGATAAGTTTTTTTTGCCCTTGCAAAAAATGCATTCGTCTCTACACAGACCGAGCCTTTAGGTCTTCTATATGTGCACTAAATGCCACTGGGAGCGTGCGCGCCATTGAGGTCATCATCAGTAAACTGCGGGATGACCCTTGGGGTTAATATGACATGCGAGGCAGCCATTTTTAACCAGTTTTTATGACGTTTCTATTAGGAGCAAAATTGCGCCTCTGGGTGGCGCTGACTCACCAAAAAAACTATAATAATGATGATAATGCACGCGAGATCTGGTGGGTTTGCGGAAAAACGGGGGTCATGGAGTCGCGTGCAGAGGTCAACACGTGAAATTTGAAATGCAAACAACTGCTTCCCTTTCTATTGTCAATTAGAGAAATATTTTTGGAGAAATTATGCACCGACATTTTTGGGCAAAACAGTACCATGATGATTTACAGGGTCCCACAAACGCCACAAACGTCATCAGTGAGTATTAATTGGGAGTGTGCAACGCCACTGGTGGCGCTGCAGTCAGCCACTTTCATGGCCGCGAGAGTAGGATAAAAGCC
>JAQFYZ010000311.1:0-49525 GCA_034695085.1 Cylindroiulus punctatus
AATGTTGGGCCAACGAGTTTAGGTTGGCATGCCAACATGAATGCAATGTTGGGCCAACACTTTCTGGTTACTAGGGCGTTGGTTTTTTGCGGTGTTCGTGTTATTGTTACATTTAATTCAAGTATCAGATTCCAACGCTTCGTTGGCTAACGGTATTCTTGGCTTCCGGTCATACCTTGAGAGCTGACCACGGCAGTCCTTGGGCCACATTATGCTATGCGCCGCTTCAATGACATAAATAATGCACTTCTTTGACGTTTGATTTTGGTGTTGGTTTGGCGCCATCTTGATTTGGGCAAGGCAGTGAAAATGCGGAAGTCATCCGCATCAAGCACATTGGCAAAAGAAAGGGATTGCTCAGATGAGATGTGTTAATACTATGCACAATCCGAAGCTATTCTCGCATTTTTGTTTTTTAAATGTTGCTTTACCCATGTATTCGTGTGAATCAGGTCTCCATGTAGTTACTGGCATACGTATCAGTACGTCTTTAATGGCAATATTGATTGGGGCCATTACAATGCGTTTGTTTTGGACTACTGTATAAGGGGCCATGCATAAATTACGTAGGCGTATCTAGGGGAGGGGGGTGCACACGATTTGGTCGTAGATGTATTATAGTGAACTAGGGTAGGGCTCAGCAAGGAATGGATTTCCCCTAATAGATGGTCTAACTAGATGCATGATGCATAATACATCCAATTTAGGGATTTTTCACCAATCGAGAATCCAACTATGTGGGCAATAGCACCGGTTTCACTATCTTGTTGTTGTTATCCATATTATATACAATGTATTTACTGTACATATACATGTACATCGTATAACATGAGGATATCTATGCATATACATGCACGTGCATAACGGAAAAAAATTGATTATGGATGTGGGGATTCGAGGGGATACTCGAAAATCCATAGGACATACATGTCATTTTTGCATTGCCCTAACATGTAATCCAATTCAAGATGGCTTCGGTGCGGTACGATTGCCAGTACTACAAGTTTGATTGCTGTCAAGGCTTTCAATGGGTGGCATATCCTAAAAAAGTAGTTTGTAGCATACATGTACATGCACGTGCCATTGCAGAACATTGGTATAGCAGTGTTCTGCAATGGGTGGACTCACCCTTCATTCTTCTCAAACCGTACCAGTCATTGGATACGGGAAAAAAATTAACTTTCTTGGTCAAGTTCAATTGTTATTTGGTTTTGTGGTGTTTTCTTAATGCTTTTTATTTGTCCACTGTACATAGCGTGTGCATATTTGTCCCGCTCCTACATTTCTGTCAGCTTATCAATAATTAACTTTCTCCCTACTGGCTAGAAACCAATACAAACTTGAAAAACCTTGGTCGTAAATTCATATTTATTTCACGAAAATAAGGTCAACGTTCTAGTTTAAAAATGAAAAGACAGCCGAAATGCTTTCGGTTATTTCAGTAAATCATTGGGAGGTAGGGGTAGAAGGGTGGTAGAAAAAATGGATCATGTTCCTATTAGCTTAATTAGATACCATCAAAAATAATAATTATTAAGTTTTGAAATGTTTATGCTTGCAAATAAGACTGGGCGGCAGTTTATGGCGGATTTCATGTTTATTATTAAATTAGAAATGGTTTTTTCTCTTGCCAAGCAACTTTTATAATGCTTCTCCACCTCATATCGTATTTAATCACCGTGCCCGATAATTAAACAATTAATGTACAGTACATGTATGTTTTGCGTGAGAAACGTCGACCTTCTTCAGTTTAATAGATGAGGAAATATTTATGATACGGTCTTTCTGAGAATTGTTGATTGATCTCTTGAGCAATACAGCTAGCTAAAAATTATCGTAACCTGGATTTTCTTGAATTTTTATTCAGATAATTCACTACATAGACAAAAAAATGTAATGGTCATTTCACAACATTTTAGCGTAGCTCAACTCATGGAAAATAATTACAATTTTAATAGTTTTAACTTTTTAACATTAACAATGTTTTCCTGCACGCTTTTTTGAAAATGATTATAACTTGCATGTAAACTTGGTATTTAGTCCAGTTAGTGTACAGTATCGAAATATTAAGAAACATTATATTGCGAACATTATAATTAATACCCCAACCATTATCGTTTCATCGTTAGCTTAATCTTATCGTTTTATGTGAAGGGTATTTTCATTTTAAAGTTTTTCACAATATTGGGAAAATTTCGTGTTTCCGCCATGAGTGAATCATGGTGCACCAGGATTCTTGATAAACCAACTCAAAACGTTGCTCAAGAGCGAAATTATCCCTACATGAACGAAGGATACACCTGACGTATGCAGGCTTATCGTAATTAATATAATCGATTAATACATTATCGTTCCTCAAGGTGAATCAATGGTTAGAAGCGTTTCCTGTGAGTAACCGGAAGTGAATCCGATAGAGAGGCACCTGACAATGAAAAAATGTGAGAGAAATGAATTGTTTTTTTTAGTTTCGGATGTTCACGCGATTAATTTTCGCACAAAAGTTCAACGAGATCACCACACATTGTTTTAATGCTAATTAACCGAATTAAAATCTAAAACAACCTTGAAAAATCATAAAAAAAGACCGAGAGTTGAAAACAACTGTTCGGTTTTTTTGTTGCAGGTCATAGCCTAAGCGCTCACTAATAATGAAAGTAACAAAATAGCTCGAAGTTTTATGGTTGGTTTTATAGAAAGTCATAAAATGATTTCTTTTGAGATGTGCTGCGGTTTCATGATGTACTGAATTTATTTTATTTGTACTGTATTTGCACCATATTAACTGTCTCAGTTTATGTCCGATCTCGAATAATTAGAACAACCGGTTAATAACGGTTTAATTAGGGCGAAATGTTATCATCGTTGAACTAAATTTTGGGTTGGTTACAAAGGGCAAACCTTCAGTGCGATTAGAGACATAAGTACTAATTCTTTCAAAGGTTTAAACTGTACAGTAAACGATGTTCAATACTATTCAATGGTGAAAACCCTATCAACGACTTTTGGATCATCAAGAACCTGGAGAGGCTGGAGTACTACACTGTATGATGTTTGTTCTGTTTTATCCGGTCTGAAACAACCGTCCTCAACCTGACATAACCGGTTGTTCTAATTATTCGGGATTGGGCACAAATATATGATGCTTACTGTATGTTGTGTTTTTGACTTTAATTAGTCCAAACTGTCTGATACAACCGTCCGCAGCAGCATCTTGACCTTTGAACTTCGATCTCCTCGCTCTGTTCTGGACATCATCACCAGCTAACTGTGGTGAAAATGTTGGATCAATGATTCATATTCTACTGGCATTGAAGTGATAAACCGACATCTGATCAGCTGTTTGCAAATAATGCGTTATTTGCAATAATTTATTTCTGCGTTCGATTTAACGCGACTTATAAATAATGCATGATAAATGGGCAAGCCGTAAATGATAGTGCGAGACGACCTGCAGAAACCAAAGGCAAGAATACTAAAATTTTGAACGAATGTTTTATCACGCCAAGGCCGTTTTTAATTTAGCTGACTTGAGGTAGCCATTGGCGGTTATCGCTGTTGCTTGGCATTTAGCGAAAACTGTTGATGAAAAATAGTATTAAAAATTCCGCAAACGTATGCGATTTACATGTAGATGTGAGAAGCTGGTGACAGTAGTTCTATTAAAGTCACCGTTTCAGATCCGTTTGCATTTCAAAGTCAAGCCATGAATTTCCCACGAAATCGAATTTGTGAATTTTTGGAAATTATTGGTGGCAACCAGTAAAGGCTTTTCGGAATAAAATATAACCAGTTTGAAATTCGTACGCTGAGATTTTAATCGGTCTTCGTAAATTTCTGGACGCAGATTAATACCAGCGATTTGATAAAAAAATGCTGTTAGGGGAAAAGGGAGGGGGAATAATAACCTGGCTTCATGGGGCTGCCCAATGTCAAAATACCTAGACTAGGTCAAGGCGAATTGCGTTGAAAAATTCATATTAGATTATTGGAGAAAAAAACTGATCTATAATGCTACTCAGGCAATATTTAATGCAATGTGTAATGAGCATTCCCCCTCTCGATATGACGTTACGACGCACATTTTGCCGTCATGCAGTTATCATAATGAGAGGACCAAATTGAAATTACAATTTATCCGGCGATTTTCATTTATATTTTTATTTATTTATTTTTGCATAATTCGCAAATATGCGTTAAAGTGCATGTCTGAAACAGGCGTACATTGATTTTCTGCTTAAATTTCATAGCAGGCCTACAACAATTCTTTTTTCCAGCATGTACATGTACATGTAGCCCATGTCATTTGCCATCTGCAACACTGATACATATAGCTGTCATTTCACTCGTTTTGAAAACTGAAAGCTTAAAAGCACCTCTACCGATTTACGGTAAAGAAATTAGAAAAGACTGTTGAAGTTCACAGAGGATCCTCTAAATTCCAATTCGGGGATCCATGGTGGCGAAAACAATTTTGGTTTCCACTAGTAATTTAAACAGAGACAGTTACCAAATATTTTGCATGTTGGATTTCACCTGAAAATTTCTACATCCATCTCTATATATTCGCGAATCACAAATAAATTCCCGACTGAAGACATAATCGCACGCGGTGGTTTGTCGATCGCGAAATAAATGGGATAAAAAACAGGCACCATAAGAAATGTTATAAAAAACTTGTTTTATTTTTACAAAGTAAGCGGTGTAACGTTAAAAAAAATGAGCTGAGTTTAGGGTCTTCGGCGCCGTCTTTGGTCAACACAGGTTCCGTTGGCTGGGTGAGCGCATCCATGTAAGTCGTTACCCTGAGAAACAAAAAATAGTGAGAGTCAGAGAAGGAAAAAATATCAAAGTATTTTTAGCACAAATTCCGTTTCTATAAATATCCACCTGGGGCACGGCGACGCAGTCCAGGTAGGACCTTCCGCATTGTGGACAGAAGTAGTGGCCTCCGCAAAGATCCCCGTGGTCATCACCCATTTCTCGACACCTGAATGGACACAATTTTCCCAGTTAATAAGAATAATAAACGAGGGATATTGGCAGCACAAAACATCGATTGTCAAATTACACTTTGCCGTCGCCGAGTAAGGACAGAACGCAGCATTTGTCTATTGGGCAGTTGTCGTCAGTCTCGCAAGGACGATCCTCATCAAAATCAGCCAAAATCTGAGAGTGAATGAAAAAAAATCATACATCAAGTAATCAACTATAGAAAAATGATAGGTGGGAAGATGGTATGGAAAATGCAGGTCAGCAAAGGCCCCATCGGCATCGATGGACAGTTGAGGTCAGGCGATACCTGACAGCATTTTAACATTATCATTTTTCCTCGTTTTTTATCTTTTGCAATGCCCTACATATGAATAACTTAAGGACAGTGCCATTGCCACTGGTTTCCAGTGAAAGACAAATCTACCATGCAGTCAGGACAGCGGTGCGTTTAGACAGCCCAGAAGTACAATGTCGTGGAAAAAAAATCTCTTATTTAATTTGCTACTGTTTTTTGAACGTGCTACATTTTAGCGACATCCCCGACCAAAAACCGAAATCATTGTAAAATCACTGAGAATCCAGTTGTTTCTATCAGGATCCAGAGTTTGAATTTGCCACTAAAACATACAGCGTTGATTCGTTGATTATGGTCACGTGTCTATGCGCTGTGGCGAATGTGGCAACCATGGCAACCGTAGAACGTCATATTCCATATTGGAAGATGTTCTTGTAGAAAAAATTCAATTTCGTTTCTTAAAAATGGTGTAAAATGCCAATCACTCCAAATTTATCAGTTGCATCTCAAGCAAGACGAATATTAGCTGGTAATTTTTATAACTGGCCGTTCAAAAAACGAGCAGTTTAATTTCCTTTTCGCAAGTCTTTTTGCGATTCAGATTCTGTTTCGCTTCATTTGTCTCTATCCAGTTGGTCACAATTGAATATTATGATTATCATGTTATTTGATAGTACGTATCTTACATTTCAAGTACTATAAATGCAGACTTTCAGTACGTTTATCCATAGAGTTATCAAAATAAGTCTTGCACGTGAGCCAGTTTGACCTACAGTGTAGCTTGAATTGACTTCAGTAAAGATAAACAGGTTTACAGGTTTCGGTAAATTCATTGAAAGTCGACATGTAAACATAGTGAAATCTGCTGTAGTATCATAAAAGCTGCAGTATTTAAACGATCACAAGGATCATTGAAAACTTGAGAAATTGTGTAGAAAAACATTAGCATTGCGAAATTAGCCATTGTGGTTTGATGTTACATGTACATGGATCGTGGATAAGAGTTGAGATCAAAGTGAACTAAGAAAACAGCTGTACTTACAACTGCCGTCAAACAAAGTAGTGCAGCGCAAACAGTCAGGAATTTCATCGTACAGCGGTTCTTGGGCTCGGCGAATTATAAAATCAAATGTGGCGATAAGCTCGCTATCAAAACTGGTTGCATATAGCTTTGGTAAAACACGAGCGTCTTTATATACACTTTGGCCATCGAGGGGAAGTAAAACCCCCGAATGTAGCCAATGGCAGGTCGTAGCATGACATCATAATATTTGTTATTTGTCTGGGGTTGTGATGATGATGTTGATTATTCATCGCGTCTGGTTTTCCTCCTTTCCTGTTTCGAAAGATCATTTCGTACCCTTCTAGGAAAACCAGGTACCCTTTTCAATAATAGTACGGGTCAACTTGGGCGGTCACTTTCCATGGGTTTTCAAGTTCAGTATTTGGATCTTATGCCTATTATCCAAAATTGGCGTGTAATATAATGATAATCGTTGCGAAAGTGCACACGTGTATGTTAATCATATCGACGGCGTCAGTGTACGTGCGAATGAATTGTCACAGATTAATGTGAAATGTCTGCCTGGGTACAATCAAGGTAACAGGCAATTTTTGGGGCAGTAAACTTCTCCATTTATTATTTATATACTCGGATTTTTTCCCAATCTCCCATTACGCTTTGTCAGCGTGAAAAAGCTCCCTTCAGCTGGTCGAATTGGTCCCGTTTTTGGGGTTTTCTGAAGTTTCATCCAAACCTTGGATTTTGGAGCAATAGTTTGACATGACAATCATGTGGTTTTCTCTGTATTGGTTTCTATACTTAGTTTTTAAACTTTGTCAACATGAGGACGCCATGGATGGAGCTATAGTGTATCTAACTTTGTCTTTGCAATGTATGTTAGACCTACTAAGTAATTTTGGGTGCAATGGTTAAGAAATAGTATACGTTGTTGTTCGTTGAACTGGCGTGCATAATTAATATACTTGTACATTTTTGGAGCCGTGATATGTTGTATCCGTAGTCCAATGCACTTGAAAATTGTCTGCATGGGTCATTGTTTCCTCTCGAATGATTGGCTCATGAGCTTTTTTGAAGAAACTTGTGGGATGATTGCGTTAATCGTTATCCTCAAGTCGTTGCTTTGTCTAGTTCCCCGAATTCTAAGTAACTTTCCAGTTATTTTAGGGGTCTACCTTTTCACTTCTCTAATGGGTAAATGACCCTGCGATGCAAATATCACGGTAAACGTTTTGGAAATGCAGTATCTTTGCTAAATAAGAAAGTGAGCATTTTTTTTTTTTTTTGTATTTCATTACGAGCCAAAGAGTTTTTGATTCTATTCCGACATTCTTATAGTTCCGTTTTCTGACCATTGATGACATCATTTATAGTTGCAGCAAAGTAAAGACAAATTTGAAAAATTGTCTTCCAACATCGCGTTAGTTGTGTACTGACTCATCCATAGTACGAGTGGTTTATGAAGACTTTGAACGCGGTTAACAAACACGAAACTTTTTTTTTCTTAGATTTATTTTTTTAAAAAAACATCTTTGCCTCGTATTAGATTGGCTATCAGAATTTCGCTGTTTTCCTCTACATGTAGGCTATTTCCAATCTTTTCAGGCTAATGACGAGACTCTACGAATCATTCCAATGTCGTTATGACCATAACCGGCCTTGGGCATCGAGAGATAAAACGTATGAACAAATAACGTTCTTCTAAAAATAATACCGAAAATCTGAATTTAATTAGTTTTGCCCAGTCTCAGCAGGTCATACCTCTTTAGTAAGGTCTTGGTTTTGCCATAAGCAGTTTTCCTCTAGTTGTTGATGCAGGCTAAAGCAAGACCACCTACCCATCTCTCAATGATTACTCAAGCCTTACGGTTTCACTTTTTAAAAGCTAATCACGATTTTAAGCGCACTGGGCATATTCACGAGCATAATCGGTACAGTGTTTATCTGAAACCTTGCTCCCTTAATTTGTCTTCTGACCGCACCAACGCTGTTATGAAAGCGTAACCAAACTCAACAACAGTCGGTCGGCCTTTGCGCCATGGAAAATGGGGCGAAGTTAAACAGCGAGCTTGGTTGAAATTATTCGTGGGAGTGTTAAGGCCCTTGACTCGAAGCGATTGCATTTCGATAGTTTTGCAATCTTAATCACTAGTCATGTGCTTTATGAACGCCCATTTTCTTTCAGAACAGCTCTGGGTTTCTTGTGGGTAAAACCAAAGGTAAAACCCTCGTAAGAAATAATGATAGCTGAAGGGTAACGTTGGATATAAGCTGTACATGTACAAGCTGATTACAAATAGCCTTATTTACAATATCTGATTTATTTAATAAATTAAGAATTATGCCACCAAGGAAAACCTTAACACTCACTAATTTTCTGCTTGGTAATTTCGTTAGAAAACTAATCATATTTATGTAGCTCTATTTATACACAAGTGCTGATTTTCTGATAGCTCATGTCGAAGATTTATGGATTTCCAAACTTTAAGAGCACCCGATTAATTAGGATGATAAAGCTAGTTGGGAACTGATCACTTGGTCAAGTTGGTAACAATTGAAATACTTGTTCTCAGGTTTAAAAGATTATTTAAGGAACTTAAGATAGGCTTATATGTGCAGAAATGTTGCTGTTTTTACCTGTGTATATTGATGTTTACGTACACATGGACGGGTAACAGTGTAAAACGATTTCATTATAGGGTATCTACTGTATGTATACAAGTGTATGTTTTCATTTCAAAAGTACTATTGCCAGCAACTATATTCACTATTAATTTAGTAAAGTTTAGGATAATAATGTGACCCTTAGCTGTCATTTAATAGGATTATTCGAAATTTGTGGGTTTAAACTTTTGTGTCACTCTGTAAGCTTCCTAAAGCATGGAGAAGTTGTTTATCAAAGCGCCTTCATTTTCATTGCAGGTGGCGCTTTTGAGTTGAGCTTGGCGAGCTTTCGGGAAAGAAGTGATTTCTATCACGTGACTGCATTCGTCGTGCAAAGGGCGAGGTCTGAAATGCTACGATAATGTCGACTATATAGCTGAACTACGAAAGGTAAGTTGTTTTCCTTATCTTATCATCAATTCTGTCACTATTTTACGATATAAGTTATCAGTTTTTCGAATCAAAACATCGCTGTTGCGAAAATAGCACGAGTACCAGATTTTAAATCAATAAGTTGAGCGTGATGATCTTTTGCTCACCTGTGCTAGCGCAGGTGTATGGAATTTGAAAAGGCGTGGCTTTTCGAATAACAAACTTAGGCCTAAGTCTGTTTTTCAAAAAGAATGGATTTTCAAGTTGGGTTGGCTGAAAATTGCCAGATTTACGATAATGAGGACGATACCTTGGTTGTAGCAAAGTCCCGTAATTAGTGTAACCTAATTAGCGAGGCCGTTTGACCCAACCTGATAGACGACTTGACCTTCCTAAAAAACGCGTGCCTATTTGAACTAGATGAGCAATTCAACATTGTTCTTGGTTTTTAACGGCCTTACTACAGTGCAATTAGTTCATTGGACCTATTTAGATTTTGAGAAACCTGTTGAATGGCAACCTATGTCTGGATTTCTTGAAAATGCCATGAAGTCTTCGTCATAAGGCGAAGCTGAATTGGCTGATGAGTCACTAAATGTTACCTCAAGCGGAAGCATGAACTCGGTGAATTCGTGTAGAATTAGCCCACCTGCTCTGCTGTTCATCGGATTAATTCTATTTCCTATTTTACATCTCAGACCCCATAGCCTAATGATTTGACGTGCAGGTGGACTCACGTTCACACAGTGTATCTGATTTGCAAATTTTCCAAGAATGTGCAGTGTATTTCTTTGACTCTTTCACTTTTGAAATGGCTTTGCCTTAGTAATCTTTTTTGTTTATCTATTTGCAACTATAATAATATTGTCCACAAATAAAAGTATGCGTCATAAATTCAAAATTTCATGGTCCGGTCCCCATCATTATGTGCCTATAGGAGTGAGGTATCTATGTGTCATGTAGTTGCTCGGCTGGTTGTATCCTGTACTATAGTTGGACGATTTTTTACCGTAACTGCTATTTTTTTTTAGATGAATCTCATATTTTCTTGTGTTCTGTGCTGTGCTGCCCTGATCATTGGTATGTTTCAACAATTTATATCTTTGTCAACTTTTTTTTTTATTCTAGGTCGGAATGCATTTGAAACAACTCGTGTATTTGATATATTTTAATTATTTTCAGTTGTGTTTGGGCAAGAAACTGAGTGTCCCAAAGGATGGGTGCTCTATGGTCCCACCTGTTATAAATTTATACGCTCGCCTCTTAAATCGAGGGAGCTGGCTTTTGGGGGCTGCCAGGTACTGATTGTGTCACATAGTTTTTTGTTGGCAATTTTTTTATTCCTGCTGCACTACCGTCAGATTTTAATTCATTCTTATTTTTAGTTTTATGGCGCATTTTTGTTAAGTGTGGATTCAATGGAGGAGCATGCGTTTATCTTGGATTGGCTCAGGGAAAATGATCCTCAGCATCGCACATGGTACACGAGTGGGGTCGATGTGGGCAACAACCAATGGAGGTGGCAGGGAAATGATAGCCCTTTCATTAATATGCAGCAGGCATGGCTTCCTCAGCAGCAGTTTAGTAATTTGAAATTTGCAGCCTACAAGTAAGCAGTAGGGCATGGTCGTTTTTTGTAGTTTGTGGCGTCAGGATATCCAATTTTGATCATCAAACTTTACATTGTTTGTTAGCTACTCTGAATCAGCGGGGCGCTGGGGATTTCTGAAGGTGCCAGGCTATCAAGAGTATCCTTTCATTTGTGAAGTACGAAAGGAATTAATTCATGTAATTGCAAGGGAAGAAAGAGGCTATGGTATGCTTTTCAATATGTACATTTGATGTGGCGTCTCTTGAAAAGTGCATTATTTTAGGCACTGTTTTTTTATAATAGATTATGGCCTGATTGTGAAAGACAAGGATCGCCTCTCGAAAGCCCCCTATTTTATACAGGAACCCGAAAATGCAGTTTACGATATCTCGGCTCGCAATGATGTCAATGAAGTAGCTTTAAGGTATGGTGGTGGCGTTTTCGATCTTGTTTTTATCATGGATGCTAATTAATCGTTGTTTTTATCTCAGGTGCCTTGCTGGTGGTTATCCTTTTCCAGTTTACCGCTGGTTCAAGGAGGAGTACATTAATGATCGCCTTGTGCCTAAACCCATTGACCCGCTCACAAATCCTAGAGTTACAGTCGCTGATGGAACGCTAAGTTTTTACAGGCCAGAACAATTTGTTGATAGAGGAACTTATTATTGTGAAGCTAGCAACAAATTTGGGGTCATTGTTAGTCGAAGTGCTCAACTCACCTTTGGATGTAAGTTTTATAATTTACAGAAAGATTAAATATAAAATGTTTAAGTTGTGTTTTAACATGTTATCTACGGGTATTTATTGCTTCTAGATATTGGTCAGTTTAATCTGAAAAGGTCTACGGAAACTGGCCGAGAGTTTTGGGGAAAAGCAATTTATTGCGACCCTCCTCAACATTATCCCGGTAAATACAGCATTGCGTTTTTTATCCATTCATGTGTTTTTTGTTTGAAACTACATTTTAAGCATTTTATAATTTTTTTCCCCAGGTGTTATTTATTATTGGGCTCGTGATTACATGCCAAATTTTGTGGATGAAGATAAACGGGTGTTTGTGTCACAGGACGGTTATTTGTATTTCTCTTCATTGGAAACTATAGACAGAGGAGAATATTCTTGCGTTGTTCAAAGCTCTGTTTCTGGAACTGGTCGAACTGGGCCTTTCTTCACTCTGGAAGTCACATCCTATTGTAAGTGGAACCCAGTTTTGCTAAAATACAACGATGTAAAAATGCCAATGAATTACGTTTCAATGGTTACAAATTGTTTTTTGTTTGGATATTTATTTGATTTCGTTCTGTATTGTACAATAGCGAGTAATCAGCAGCTACAGTTTCCCAACAATTTCCCTAAGTCGTTTCCAGAGGCACCAGTTGCAGGTCAAGATGTGCATTTGGAATGTTTAGCATTTGGATAGTAAGTCAAGATTCAACTGTTCCATAATTTATTTTAAATTTTAGTCTAATGTGATTTTTTTTTACAGTCCTGTACCAGCCTATAACTGGACTAGAAAGGGATATGCATCACAGTTGCCACTTAATGCATCTATGACAAAGTATAATCGGGTCTTGGTACTTCCTAAAGTTGCTGTTGAGGATATGGGCGAATATGTGTGCACTGCAAATAACGGCCGGAATTCGATATCGGCTTCTGTTACTTTGAGTATTCAAGGTATGTAAAACATAAGTCATCTCAAATTTATTACTGAATTGCAAGTCCTTATTTAAAACATGGCAGGCTTATGTGCCAAAACATCAGTAAGCAAATGATAATGTGCTGATTTGCTTGACACTCAAATATATTTATTCGTTTTTCTTATTATAGCAAAGCCAATATTCACTATCCCCCTCCAAGATGTGCATGCTGATGAAGGTTCTGAGATTACTTGGAATTGTGAAGCGTTTGGAATACCAGAGGTTTGCATTGCTTATTGGATTGCATTGCAATCAAACGCTGTGACAATATGACCAATGAGCTTTTATTCTGTGATTTAGGTTCGTTATGATTGGCTGAAAAACGGGGAGTTCCTTGGTCGTGTTTTGAAACCTGACGATGCACCTAGATATCTTGTAAGAGAAAATGTGTTGACAATAAGATACCTTAATCCAAGTCGTGATCAAGGTGTATACCAATGTAAAGCAACCAACCAACTAGGAGTAACGTATTCTTCGGGAGAACTAAGGGTCTTGAGTACGTTTATTCACAATAAATTGTCTGATGTCAAGCGACAGCAGGCTAGCAGACGTTTCAATTAGATAATTTTGAATTTTTCATCGTGTTTAGCCTTGCCACCATCTTTCTTGAAATATCCTTTGGAAAAAGAGACGTTTGCAGCTGAAGGTGGAAACGTGACTATTGCTTGTCGACCTGAAGGTGCTCCTACCCCAAAATATGAATGGCGGCGTAATGGGCAACCTTTTGTCCCTGATGGACGTAGAGCTGCAATCCTTCCCAATGGCTTTCTAGTCATTAACAGTGTACAGATTGGTGATGAGGGACGGTATATGTGCTCTGCCACAAACAAGTATGGAAAAGCAGACAGCGAGGGCTATCTCTTTGTGTTGCGTATGTATTCAGTAGCACCAATGAACTAATGTGTGCCAGTAGTTCTCATGTTGTCACATATGTAAATGTTACAATGATCATTATTTTAATGTTCAACTTATTCTCCCTGTTTTTAGGTCCGCCCAATTTTATTCGCAGTCCACCACGTACCACAGTTGCACGGGTAAATGACACCCTCAAATTTTATTGTGAAGTACAGTCGCCTTCTGTTTTGGATCTTGGCTACGTTTGGATGATTAATGGAATCCGGGCCGACAATTACCCTCATCAGCGTTTTGTTCCCGGTGTTGAAACTGGAAGCCTTGTAGTCTATAATTTAACTTTCTACGATTTCGGAGTGTTCGAATGTCAGGCTGTCACGCCTGTTCACAAGATCAGGGCTTCCACTGAGCTCATTGTTGAAGGTAAGATTTTGAGACGAAATTTCGAAACCAAGTCACGCTTTTGTACATTGATGATGTTTATTTTACTCAGGTCCCCCTGGCCAACCTGGTGGCCTGCAAACATTCTCTACAGCTGGTAGGGATGTCCGCCTGCAATGGATGGATGGGGCTTACAATGGCAAAGCGATAACAGCATACGATATTGAAGGACGGACAGGTTGGAATCTTACCTGGGTGCTCCTGATGAAAGGCGAGTATTTGGGGATTTGTAAACTGTTCCAGTAAACATTAGTGACTAAGCTGTCATTTAATTTTCTTCGCTCTCTAGATGTTACTCCTCAAATTGATCCGAACACTGGAATTCGTCAGGAAATAATAAGTGGAAGTTTGCTGTCACCTTGGTCTCAGCACGAATTCAGAGTTATTCCCAAAAACGTGTATGGTCCTGGTCTCGCCAGCTACCCTTCTCCTGCCTACAACACGAAACAAGAAAGGCCATTCAAATTTCCAGAAAATATTGGCGGTGGTGGAGGAAATGTTGGCGATTTGACTATTACTTGGACGGTATGTTTAATCAAGTCTGATGTAGAACTAGGTTACCTCTACAATTTATGTCCATTACATTGTGGTATTGCGTTGGTCAAGGTGTTATTGTGTTACTTTAAGGTTACATTTCTCCACATTCTTTTGTTACAGCCTCTCCCCATGCAAGATTGGAATGCCCCTGGCATTTGGTATCGTATCTTCTACAAACCTGCTGATAGGGGAGATTCTGACTACCGTAAGGAAGATCTCAAACACATGGGCAATGTCGGCTTAAAAGTAGTTGTTGTGGGTGACCGAAATTACTACAAGGAATACAAAGTGAAGGTTCAAGCAATGAACAGCAAGGGTGATGGACCAGTAAGCCCTGAAGTAGTAATCTTTTCTGCAGAAGCCAGTATGTTATATTTTAGAATTACCAAATTTACTAGTTTTGTATGCATCTTACTTTTGCTAAGGTCTATACTTGTGCTATGTGTTTAGGACCAAATGCTGTCCCCGTCCAAGTATCAGCTTGGCCACACAATTCAACTTCACTCAACGTGTCCTGGCTGCCAATTGCGATGACTCGAGAAAATATCCGAGGCAAGCTTGTCGGTTATAGGGTATGTGAAACTATGTCGAACTCTTTTTACAAGTGTTTTTTTGCTTGTGCTTGTAAGTCCAGTGTGAGGCTTTAAACATTTTTTAAATTGTCAGATTAAATACTGGCGCAGAGATGTCGACGATCCAAAGTATGATGCCACCTACCATTTGAGCCGTGAAATACAAGATTGGGCTCTCATCGTGGGTCTCCAGCCTGACACCTACTATGCCGTGGTTGCCATGGCGTTCAATGGGGCTGGCAGTGGAACAGAAAGTGAACCGTTTATTATGAGAACATTCAAATCAGGTTTGGAATTTTTTAGAAATTATGGTTTCCTGGAAGTAGGTTGCAATGTTTAATTTCCGTAACTCGTTGAACTTTAAATTTTTATTTATAGCTCCACTGAAGCCTCCCACATCCGTTGAAATATTTCCCATTAGCCCCAGCAGTATTACGGTTAAGTGGAGAGCATCTGCGCCCTCGCAGGTTGAAGAACCTCTTCAGGGATTCAAGGTATCTATGACTTGAAATTTTTAATTTGTCAAAATCACCACTTCACCGAATGTTTCTTTCTCACTGATATTTTTTTCACGTGTGCTCTAGGTGCGCTATTGGGAAGCTGATCAAGATTTCAGTACCTACAGTGATGTTATTGTGCAGAGAGGCGGCGAACTTATTGCAGTTGTCAAAAATCTCAAACCAGGCGTGCGCTATAAGCTCCGTGTTTTGGCATACAGTCAAGGAGGCGATGGGCGGATGTCATCACCAGCTTGGGAATTCCAGTTGGGTGAGTAATCATTTTCAGTTTATCTAATCTTGCATGCCACGAAACATGTGCATGAGTAAGTGTGCTAGTTTTTTTTTTATTTTAATGTCGCTTGTATGTGCAAAGTAGCCGCTGTTGTATAAGGCATCGTTTTTTGGGTGGTGGTTTAGTTGTGCGTCACGATGGTTTTACTTTTCCTTTTTCTACCTTAATTGTTAAAGGTGAATGGGGATAATATTTTGCTAATTTTTGCATTGCTGCAGGGCTTTATATTGTTGTAATGCGCCTTTCTTAATCGTAATGCTTTGAGATCCGTTGTGCAGCACTTCTCAAATCATTGCTGGCTGCACTGTAGTTTTTTTTGGGCGAGTTTTCGCATGGCTTGCATCGCATTGATTTTTGGTTTCTGGTTTCTGGTTTCTGGTATAGTGGTTTCTGGTTGTTTGCAGAATTCCATTGGATGCTTTTTTTTTCCTTTGCTTTGCCTGTAGTAAGCTTACTACATTCGCTGCACTTGCTGCATCACATCAATCATGGAAGTGTAGGTTTTTAATCGCTTTTATGAATTGTAGGCGATGCAGACACGTTGCGAGGGGGGACCACCAGAAATATTTACTCATCTATTCATCTCTGGCTATTACTCCTGGCCTCGTCGTTGTCATTCCACTGTTGGTTTCGATAAGCGAAGTATTTTGGGTAATTGGACTATTCGAGGGGTATCACGAATGGCGACTTGGCATAATATAACTGATTTGATACTTCAAGGTACAACAAAATAGTGTCCAACTTAGACATTCGGAATGCGAGGAGAATTCACACTGCCTTTTACCGTAAACCAGTCTTATCTACTGCAATATGATTGCCTAGTGCAATGCAATATATGAAACTGTGTGTCACGCTTTCTTCTCGCTGGTTCAGTTCAGTTGACGCCACGTGTACTTAATTTCAAGTGTTTAAGCACTTGTGGAACCATAACATCTGAATCTCATTTTGTCTGGCCGTATTATTACGGACTTTAGCATCTACGCATATTTCCTGGCTGGTTCCACATTTTTATAATCATGAGGATGATTTTGTGCCTTTTTGGAACCAATTTACCTTTTTACGAACTGCAGCCGTCTACTCCAGTAACCTTCGAGAAAGTGGATGCTTTTCAACCTTGCTGCATCACTACTGATTTTCATTTTGAGTAGCAAAGTGCCTTGACAAATTGACGAGTGGGTTGGTAGGCAGGCGGTTATGCCTTGATGTTATTTGATTCCCTTGTGATCATTATAAGCATTCCAATTTTTTCGCGCACTTTTTCATTTTTAAAGTCTTGGATTTTTTAATTCTATATTTTTAATATTTCTCCTATACATGTTGAATGTGTTTTTTATTTTGTAGATACATGTATGTACTTTTCACGATGGCTCAATGTCTCAGTAGTATGCTGCGTGAAAGAGTCATAGCCAGAAACACAAGCTCAGGGCTCGATCCTTGAGACGTCTTGAGCACTGTAAACAAATAATGCAAAAATTGGGTGGATGAGAATGAAGCATTGAAAAAAATGCATTTAGCTTTCAATGCTTTCAATGCTTTCAATTTGGGCCTTGTTGTAAAGACAAAATTACAAATTCTAAATCGTTTTAAATTTTCAAAAAAAACTAATATACAGATGAACGAGTGTGAAAAGTTAATTTGTATTTTAAATTTTTATTGTTTTTTACAAAAATTTAAGTGGCCTGCGTGAAATCTAAATGATCCAGCCCGTCAGGTCTTATTACACTTTTCGCGTTCAATGGGGCTACTGTTTTCTAATTGAACCTACAAGGATTATTATGCTTTCCACATAATTTTAAGGAACCTTGGGCATTGTGATAATGCAATTTACAGTAGGACAGTTTTATAGTCTTGCCTTGATATCTCAGAGACATTTACACCGACATTGTAGAAAACTATAAATAAAATGTTGACATTTTTTTGTAATTTGACAATAACGTCGATCTGTTGCTGAATCGGCATTTTCCATTTCATTGTCCTAAGCCTTGGGTGAAAATGGTTAAATTCTACAAATATCCGTTTTTTCCCAGTTCTTCTTTTGTGCGTAATACCATTATTTTTTCGTAAACCATGTATTTGGTAAAGTTGAACGACGGAGCTGAGAGCATAATGCAAATGGTTGATTTTTATTTTCTAAACAATGAAAAAATTAATGCAACGGGTAAGAAAACACGGTTAATAATACAACACTTCAATATATTATAAAGACTCGTTTTTACATAATAATAATAATCATAATTTAATGAGATACAAAGGGACGAATTAGCGTTCAAATTGTAACCAAAAAAATAAATATTTGAGAGGCCGAGAGCCATTGAGATGCCCTTGGATTAGTAAATGATGAAATGAATATTCAGGAAGAATTAATAAGGATATAAATCATGCAAAATATAGCCTTTTTTTATTACCCCATTATATTGGACATTGAAAATGGTGCACGTTTCTCCAATCAAAGCTCATGTTGAGTTTGTACCTTTGTTTTTCTGTGATTATTGTGAACGTATATTCATGGAAATAACTTTAACAAAATCGAAAAAATGGGAAACCAAACCTTTTGTGTTTAATCTGCGCTGAATCTATTTGTAATATGTACCTGATGTTTGATTCCAGATACTGGTCTGGTAATATTGTTCACATTTTCTAACGGTTAATGAAAGCAGTATCTTACTGTTTAATATGCTTACAAAACTGATAATCCCATATCATTGGCTTTTCTGTTTATTTGGCACTGGGGGGGAGGGGGGTTTGAGGATTGGAGGAATTCGTGTCATTGTTTGTCTTTTATTATAAGCTTGAGAACCCACCAAAAATTAATAGTACTATTATTAAGGCCTCATCAATGTGATCATGATTAATAGTCGCAACTAATTGATGTATTTCATTTTCTCGTCTTTCACGCCGCTATTCCATGCATAGTTAATTCTCATTTCATTCACACCACACCACTACACATCATGTTTGGAGGGGGACGAGCAATCATCGATTAATAATTCTAGTTTATAATAATAATAAGAAGAATAATAACGTTGAATCTAAATGGGAGCCAAGACTCGCTTCTTTTCAGTATGTTTCCTTCTTTTTGAATGCAAATCAAATTCAAAACCTGGAGAACATGGTGAGGTTGGAGAAGCCAGTATGGTTAACACAAACCATTTTTGGGTTTAGAGTCAAGATTCTTACTTAGTATGCTTTAGTGGCTTTCCACAACATGACCGTCTTCATCACTGTTAATAAGGAGGATTTGATAACACGATTGGGATCACAGTTTAAAGAGGGAATTCCAATTGGTCCAGGTTGCATCGGATCAGTGTAGTGTCTTTGCCTTGATTAAAAAATTTGATCTGAAAGTTACATAGTCTTACGAACCTTTAGGCCAGAGAACGTTATACCGTTGTGATAATGAGAAATGACATAGTTGAATGTGAGAATGATTTTCGTTTCTTTAATATGCCATTATGCTGTGAAGGCTTGAAAAGTTATCCACACTGTGATATCGGCCTGATCGACACAACCCTTTGCAATGATCCGATTTGGGTGAGACACCTACACTCGTTTTGTGTATTTTGTGGTTTTGTTTGAATGCTGTCTAGCCATATCTATTTCACCTCGGGCACTTTGGGTGACTGCATTTAACAAATATACTGAAAAACGACGAAATAGAAACAAGTAATAGATAAAGGAGTGGGGGAGATGGAAAGTAGGGTCAGTGGGGTGAAGTTTGGGAACGAGTTACAAAAAGGCTAATCTCTATTCGGGGAAAATAATGTATTCTGAGAGAGGCTTTTGACAATTAACTGATGAGATGCGTGGACCCCTCGCTGAAATATTAATTACCCTGATGATGAAAATGATGTAGGATTCCAATTGGCAATAACATTATACAAATTGGCAAACTCGGGCAAAGAACAAAAATTGAACTGTCCAGAAAACAAAATGTCTATGTAAAAGATAACATTTTCAACAAAACAATTAGAGCCTAATTGAATATTCTTCGGAAAACGGGATGTCCGCTCATTAAATGTTTCCAATTTAAGCAGGGTTCGTGTGCATCTGAAAAGTCAGGGTATAGCAAAATGGTCAGGAAAATTCCTTATGAATAGCATAAGATGTTTAATTTTGCAGATAGGTTGACACAACGTTGTTCAAAAAGTTCGCTTCCAGCGTTCTTTTATTGAATGCTGTTAAACATTCTTTTTTAAAGAAATGTGGATTAAATTCCATCATTCTTGTTGTTGCATTTTTTGCAAATGTTGTAATTTCTTTGTATGAGGGGGCTCTTTTTACAAAAATTATTGGTAAGGTCAGGGAAGTGATTTCATAAATTTTAATATGAACCCTGCAAAAACAACGAAGATCGGCTTACTTTGAAGCCACTCACAGTCCTTTTTAATATCTGGCTAATAGGTAACCTTTTATGGTTGGACTGCATTGCAGGTGCCCAAAAAATTTCGTACACTTGAATCTAGGCAAAGAGTGGGTTTGAGCGAACATCCGTTCCGCTTACGGAAAACAAAAAAATAAAACGAAAAGTGAACTCTTTAACAACATTCCTCCGAGCTGTTTTACCCCTACATATCGGCTCGCCAAGAAGCAGTTCGATTTTCTCTCGTTTTTAAAAAAGTAAAAATCTTTCGTAGGACAAAGAGCGGCACCGGGCCTGGCCCGGCCCCGATAAATCTCACTTTCTTCTCGCTGATTCCATCAGCGCCGCCATTGCCGGAGCTTTGGGGGCATCGGCGCCCCATGGCGTCGGTCCCAACAGCCACCAACAACCACCAACCGCCTGGCTGGTCTTCCAGGAGGAAGACCTTTCTGGCCTACGGCAGGCATCTCTAAAATGGAAACCCCTCAGTCGCTCGCTTCAGGGCCACTATAATGCCGAGTCGTCCACATTGTCCTTGCGAGGATCCACCTTGGCCGACCTGCCGTCGTACTTCTGGTGGAGGACCCGGTGCTGCCCTTGGTCATTGTCGGTCCATCGTCCGTCCTCTTCTTCCTCTTCCTCCTCCTCGTAGTCTTCGGCCCACAGCGGGTCGCCGCTCTCGTTTCTCTCCTCGTCCTCCAGGTTGTCCTCGTCTTCCTCTTCGAAGCCCTCTTCCTCCTCCTCGCTGAAGTCCTCCTCGTCGGCCAGCTCGTCGAAGTCGTCGTCGTTGGCGTCCAGGTCCTCCCTGTTGCGGCGCCCCCTGCCGTGCTTCGCGTGACGCCGCCTCTGGCGCTTGGCCTCCAGGAGGAGCTCGTGGGCGGCCCGGTCCATCTCCTCCTGGGTCATGTTCATGGCCTCCTGCATCTCCCGGGACGTGGCGCGGACGAAGTCTGGGTCGCAGAACTTGCCCAGGCCCTGCTCGTGGAGGACCTGCAAGAATGGACAAGAAAGAAATAGCAATATATCGGCATTATAAGAAGCAAATGTCCCAAGTCTGTCCTCAATCGATTGCTGCCAGCTAGTGCAGGATGTTGAAATCTATGAAGTGCCATTGGAATAAGTTCATTATCTAAGACAGACACGAAAATTATTCCTTATCTTCCGCTGGATTTTCCATTACCAGTAGTTGTTAATCAATAGTCTAACCTGGGTGAGTGGGACACCTCTTTAAATGGTCTCGTGAGATCCTACTTAGCCAGGTTGGAAAGTCTTTACCATGCTCTCTCGTAATTTTTTTTGTGAGATAGACATTTGAAGCATAGACCGACGACATGTAATAGACGTCATTTGTTCTCTTACCCGCCCGACGAGACTTTCTGCACTGCCGATCACCTCCGAGTATGGATGATCTCTGTCACGTGGACTGCTGGGAACGGAGTGTGGGCTTCCGTAACGGCCTCTTCTAGGATCCAAGCGGCCTGGAACGCTGCCGTTGGAATCCACGTGATGGGGAGCTGGAAGAACAAATCCTGAGATTACATCAACTGTCCTATCCTTTAAGAGTTTCTAATGTCAAATCGGTTCACGTTGGTACAATTGGGTCTCGCATACAACCAAATCCCCCACAGGCCATCATGTTCATCTGAGATGGCCTTCCAGATTTGAGTGCGTGCTCACCAACCATGGACGACTGATCACGATACCCAGATGCACGGCTCTAATGATAGCGACTACAGATAATTGCACGCACGACGATCACAGAGCGGCGCTATACACTCAACAGCAAAAAGAGCAGCACAGAACTGAACTTAATAAAAAAAGAAAGTAAGGAACAACTGAAGAGAAATGAATCGCAAATAATACGAAAGTAACCCAAATGGTTGGAAATGAAACTTTTGATCTGAGGCTAGCAGACACACCGACTGAATGAGGATTAAATGAACGGCAATCGATTAGGGGCCACGCTTAAGCGATGTCCATCATGAGTCTACATGTTTTTGACGATTTTTAATGGTGTATTAGTTTAGGTGGGATCGGGTTTTGATAATCTTTCAATCGACGTCGTCTTTGCTTGGCCCCTAATGGTCGAGTGGACGAGCAGGAGTGAACAAGCAGGGAAGGCACATTGGTTTTCTGGTAATGGAAAAAAATAGGTATGTGAATCGGAATTGGTTCGATGGTTAGCCGTTAGACAGAGAAGAATGTTAGGCAGGAAGAGACTGAAAGAAGTGTCGCTAGTGGTTACAGTTAGAAGAGGAAGATGAAGAAGATAGAGGGTGCCATAGACTATAAAAGTGTGATGGCGCCTGCAGAGAACCGCTAGTTAAACAACATCGGGCATTCGGGCAAATTTTTTTACCCCCAAAATTGGCGGCTCGTGAGCACTCATCTCTTGGAATAAGTGCTCCAGAGACGATTTTTTCTGCCGGATGCCCTAACGGTAACTGCCGCAACGCATCACCACCATAGTGTACGGTTTGGAAGCGAGCATTCATTCCACGCACGACATTCTCATTTCTATCCATCATCAGCAGAGGGGCCTTGGTTGTTCATACCAGTGGCCGCCGGATAGGTGGCCCTGTGGCGTGTTCCGCCGGGTGTGGGCGTGAGATAGGCGCTGCTCTTTCGGTGTGCGGTGTAGCCGCCGCACAGGTAGAGGGCCGATGTGTGATCGATGGTGAAGTCCGGGCCAGAGGAGGACGAGGGGCCCATGGTCTGGGCCGGGGGAGGCACCTGGTGCACCCCGGGCATGGCGGCCAACATGCCGGCCATGGCCAGCGCCTGGATCTGCGCGAATTGGAGCGGCGTGGCGATCTTGCTGACCACCGGGTGCTCCTGGCTGTCCTGCTTTCGCATACACGGCAGCCGGAAGGAGCTGGCCCGCAGCGGCCGAAGGGCCGTCTCGGTCGGAGGAGGAGGACCCTCGGGCTTACCGGACGGGGGCGACGCGGGTGGTGGCGGCGGCGGCTGCACCCGACGGGGAGGTGGCGTCGGAGGCGCGATGGACTCGCCACGGCTGCTGCTCAGGTTGGGAGATTCCTCTTCCAGAAGGCTGGACAACGACAAAACAGGAATAGGAGATTAAGGGATGGTGGGAGAGGTTAACTGTGTCAAGGAGGCCCTCGTATTTTGAGAACCATATAGCCTGCGTGACACAGTTAATGTGAACACCTTAATTCTGAATCTGAAATTAAACCAGGTTGTGCTACAGAACAGTCCCTGCTCCGCCCCCTCCGAAATATACTCTTATGATAAACTTGCTGGACTTGCACTGGGTTTGAATTTGAACAAAATCGCCATTTCAATTTGGGCTACAAATGGTCCTTCGAAGTCTTGAGACCTAATGCTCTTTGTTGTCGTGTAAACAAATACATATAAGCTTAGTTATATAAAAACATTATTTATAGGCAAAGTCAGGGTCCTTATTTCATGAGACTTCAATTTCTTAAATTTTTTACATGGGAAATTTGGGAGGAAGTTTGGTCTCTTCTAATGGCTCATAAGCTGGCAGTGATTGCGTGGAGAATGGGCAGCTAGGTAAAGAAATTACAATTTTAGGCTAGGGTTGGTTTAATTAGTTTCAAAATGGGATAGGTTGGACAGGTGTCATCCTTGAGTACCAAATAGTTTGTGCGCGTTTGGAGCAGGGACTGTTCTATAGTATATCCGAAGCCGCTTTTGGAATTGCATCTTACTCCCTGTACATGACTCGCCCGTGACGTCCGTCGGTTCCTCCGACTCGCAAGTGCCGCATCGGGATGGTCTCTTCGCCAGATGGCGCCACCTTGCGAGGCGTTGATTCCGGTTCCGAGCCTTGGAGCGAAGCCACACTGAAGCAAAGACACGAGCATGAATGTTATTGAACCATGCACAATGCAGTCGCTGATGGCTCTTTGGACCTTACCTAAGTCGCCTCAGTCGATACCCTGGTCTCGGCGATGGAGTGTTTGAGTCCCGGATGGCCAGCACGTGGTTTGGCGTGTGGTTCTTCGGAGAGACCTTGAGCGTATTTTGGGGCTCGGATGTCTTCAAGGAGTTCGTTGGTGATACCTTTGGATGGGCCCTCGATGCGCTGACGTTCAGTGACCTCGTGCGCTGGGGGAAGTTGCTGTGCTTGCCTCTCACAGACGACCAAACACTTCCAAACAACGAATGGTTGCGCTGAGGAAATGACATATTTTCATTACTTGTCCAATGCCATTTGGATGGACATTAATGAAAGTTAGGAGAACATACTCTGTGCATAGGCTCCACATCCCCGCCTTCGCCGAAGTTGTCTTCGTCCAAGTTACCGGAAATGGCGCGTCGAATCTCTGGTCCCACCTCGTGCAGCGTGCGCAGACCGGCCTTTTGGACGTTGGAAAGTGAAATTCAAAAATATGAGAAAGTTTTCTATGATCTACCTTGTTGCAGTTTCCAAAGATTTGAAACTTTTGGCTCACCTGCAGGGCGACCGTGTTCTCGGTGTGCTTTTCTCCTTGTTCCTTGATGATCTGCTCCTTTTTCTTCTTGAAGCGCCGGAAGTAGTCCTGTATCAGGAACGTGGCGTAGAATTTGCCCACGGTGACGTCGTCGTCAGTTGCCGGCGGAATTATTTGATCCAGAAGCTTCTGGTTGGTCCGCTTCCAGATCTTTTTGATCACAGCTCTAAGCTCTTCGTTGCACTGATCGATGTTTCCTACAAAACCACATGTCACAAATGCATGTTATGGTGCCCCGTGGCCCACACAAGAACTTGACGCAAAATTCTGCAGAAAATGTTGCTATTCTGAATAATTACGTGGAAAATGGACTCTGCTAATTTTTTACAATAATCTGAAGAAGTTCTGCGAAAATAAGCATGCATGAATATGCTCAAAATTATCTACAGACATTGCTAACATCTTTTGAATGCAATATAGATTGCACTGTCTCGACAACATTTCTGCAGAAGTCTTTACAGCATATATTTTTATGTGCACCATTTTTGTATGGTTGTGGAATTTCGGATGAATCTCTGTTTCCTACCTTCTGTTTTTATTCGGAGATTGGTTCGCACCAGGGCAAATAGGGTCGCGTTGAACATTACTGTCCCATCGCTGTTTAGAGGCATGTTCATCGAGACCAGTTTCTATAGTTGAAGTGATACGAATAGAGAGAGGACACATCGGTAATTTATAACACAGCATCAATCGGATAATTTTGTCATTTTGAAGTGGGCTGGTGCTCACCTTACAGGCTACTCGATGGGGACACAATTTGCCGAAACCTAAAGGAGGTGAAATCTTCCGTAATAACGTGACCACGTCCAAGTGCTTGATTCTACCCCTAAACACAAACATGAAAACAGCCTGGATAGAACGGGAACAATCAAGGCATCTGACGTGATGGCTGTTGATTGTGGAAAGTGAATTGCAACTCACTTAGCGTCCGGATCGTACTCTGACCATAGCCGAACGAATTCGTCCAGGTGATGAGGTCCTAAAATGGACCAGTCTCGAGTCAGGTAATCGAAGTTGTCCATGATAACAGCAACGAAAAGATTGATGACCTGGAAGAAGGCCGCAGCGTGAGTTCTTATCATCGTTAAGAGAGCCAGCTGTGCTTTGGAGAACTCACCAAAAATGAACAGAGAATGTAAAAGGAAATGAAGTAGGAAATGGCGAAGTCATTTCCACATTTTGGGATTTCGGTCCTGTTTATGGACTTGTCTTCATCAGCTCTCTTGTCGCACAGCACTTCGTCGCGATTCGAGCACGCCATCATGATGTCTTGCCAGGCTTCTCCAGTGGCGGATCTGGACGGTTACCCAAATTGAGCTTGAGACATGCTTGCGGAAAAAACCAACCGCACCATTGCGAATATTCTACCTTACCTGAATAAAACCAGAACCGCCTGGGGAAAAGTTTGGAAGTTGTTGTTCCTATGAATGTCCGTGTTGTCATCTAAAGCAATCTTGCCGAACACCTACATAGCGAAAGGGAAACAAACGACAATAAGAAGCGAAAAACTTGATTGAGAGTAATGGCACTACCAACCCAAGCATGCAGTCTTAAAAAATTGAGAAACATTTCGAAAAGTCAAAAGATTATGGAAGATGCTTTTTGTATGATTACAGTTAAGACATTCTCCTTATTTCAAAATATTATCAAACTTAAATAGTTTTAAAGGGTCGTTAATGAACATTTGAAATCATACTAAAAATATGTTATTGTCGAACCACAAACAAATTGTTAAAATTGGAAGTGTAGGTTAGAGTTTAATAGCTTTAATATTGCCCTCGTGATACATTTTACTTATAGAGACCTGCATTCCAATGACGGCATAAATGAAGAATAGCATGACAATGAGTAGCGCCACATACGGCAAAGCCTGAAAAAAAGAGAAATCAAGTGTTGCTAGGTTAAATATTCGACATTGATTGTTACACCCTAGAAAAGATAGTTCTTGAGAACGCTGAGCAGCAAAAACAAAGTGTATTTGCACGATTGGGCATTACCTGGAAGGATTTAATGAATGTCCACAGTAAAGTGCGTATACCCTCTCCTCTGCTCAGAAGTTTGACCAGTCTCATGACGCGAAACAGTCGGAAGAAGTTGATGCTAATAATGTTTGATCCGGGCTATGTTCAGGGACAGACGAGAAAACAAGAGGGGGAAAATAATGGTAATTTGAGAATGGGCACTGAAGAGAAATGGCGAGAAAAAAAGAAGAGAGATAGAAAAAAGCCAAGGGTTGGTGGTCTTTGACCCATCAACATGAATGGATATGGAGGTGAAACGAAGACAAGCAGCCATAAGTTATAGAAAGACAGTTACTAAGTATAGGAAAAAAGCGTAAGAAATAAGAACAGCGTTCCCATTAACCTGACATTTGTCAGGGGCGACGAAGAAAGGGGGAGATTCTGAATTTGGGGAGAATCCTGATCTGGGGACATTAGAGATTTGACGACACCTTGTATCGGCAATGATCTGTGCAATGTGTACCTTGAATGGTTGTGATATGTTGTCTCCTCTGGTATAGATGGTGGTCGAAAAACTTTACACACAGAATGCACGTGGGTAGGTCATGCCACTGACGTGTATTGGCAATAATGAACATAATTTCGAGAAGAGGGTGAAGCCATGCGATGAATGCTTCGTAATTGCCATGCAGGCATGCATAATAGCCAACCTCCAATTGGTGGGACTTAAGTGTTATTTCGGTTTCAAATAACCAAATATGCAATGTGTAGAGTAGGCAGTATACGCGTATACTGGTCACAAAGGTCGGAAATATTTGCTCAGAGACATGCTTTCTACTTTGTCTTCATGGATGCAACTTGCCGTAGTATGTAACAGGCAAAAGAAAGTCGATAGGATAAAAAACAAACCTTAAATTTCTGTTAAAAAACAGTTCGAGTGACATCAGGGTCGAGATATAATTAGTGTGCAAAAAAGAAAGGAAGGCAAAAGAGAAAGAAATACTCGTTTTCAAAAAGGAAATTATATGAACTGGGAGGCAGCACGAGCGAGAGAGGTTGTTGGCTGATGAGTGATTCGGTGTCGAGCGACATCACATGAAAGTGTAGCGTTTTGTCGATCAAATGAGAAGCTGGCGTGGCTGTGAGGATTGTCTACTTCTGAGGGGTAATGGCGACTAGCACAATGAAACGGGTCGGCAACGATTGGTATTAGTCGTGTTAGTGTCTCGGGTGGGTTGCTCGTTGACAGCAGAAGGGGTAAGCGGATTGCGTGGAAGGAAGTGAAAGCGTTTAGTCACAATTGTGTTAGAACAAAGGGTGGCTTGTACTTACGTTTACCTCGGAGTAGATTATATCGATGAAGCTGCCCAAGACGATGATGAAATCGAACACGTTCCACGCATCGCCGAAGTAATTCTAAGAGAGGAAAGCGACTGTAGTGGAGCGACTTAATTTTAGAACGTTCATTTTCCGAGTGATGGAGTGCTACCTTGAAGCGAAAAGCGGCCAACTTGAGGAGGAATTCCAGAGCGAAGATGGACGTGAATATCATGTTGAGGACGTCCAAAGCTGCGGTGTAAGAATCGGGTTGGGTGTTGAACTAACCGAAGAAAGATAAAATTGCACGCCTTCAATTGGTTTTATCACGTATCCGCGATTCCAACGTTCTGGGAAATCAGAGAACGCTCGAAATGTCAGGGTAATTGAGAACGTCATATCAGAAAATTAGAAATAAATAGGGCTGTTCAACGTGTGAGCTTTCCCTCACGTCTCTAAAGCTCGCAGTGATTGCCCCCAATTAAGGGGGCAGCAAAGTCAGAAATGGCATTTCCAGGTTATTTTAAGCTTTGTTAGGTTAAGCACAAAAATCACAAGTTGGAGCAGTTTGTGCAGTTTGGATAGGTGTCAAACTTGTATACTGGACAAGTAGACAAATTTTTGTATGGAAGTGTTGGCGATTTGAGATTTTTGAGATTTTCTCGAAACATGTATTGCTGTGGCATTGAAGTTAAAATCCGTCATCTAGGCTGTAGTTTTTTAAAATTTTCTCCTACGTCTTCTCCTTATAAGGCATGTATGCATGCATGCGCATATTATGTAAAGATATGCGGGGAAAATCCAGTCGGAAAAATCAACTGGAAACTGTCGGCCCTGAGATCTGAAGGTGTCGCACACTCCGAACTGACCTTCATGGCCAAAGAAATGGTGTTGACCAAAATCAGGGTGAAGATGCAATACTCGAAATACTGCGAGGTGACGAACCACCATACTTTGTACTGCAGCCGGTGTTTGGGGATGTAGCGACGGACGGGTTTGGCTTTCAGAGCAAATTCGATGCAGTTTCGCTGAAATGAGAGACGCTCACATTAGATGGCGTTGACAATCACCTTCGCATTCCTCAGCATGCCCTCTCACCTGATTCTTGTCCAGCTCGCAGTTTTTGTATTCCTGTTCGCCCTCGTTCTGAAAGGTGACAATGACGAAACCAACGAAAATGTTAACCATGAAGAAGGCTATGATGATGATGTAGATGATGTAGTAAACGGCCACGAAGGGCCTGTAGTTGTAGATTGGTCCGGTGTTCTCGGCGTTCGAATCTATGGAATTGTGCAAAAGCCTGTCGAAATAAAGATGATTCAAAATTACCAGTGAGCCGGATGATTGCGGTGTACGTGTATGCGGCGGCTTTCACTTCCAGAAATTTTCATTTCTAATTTGTCCAACGTGAAACTGCATGCACCCATCTTTACTGACAGTACTGAGTTGAATTGAATTGTAGAGTATTCAGAAAGCCGAAGCAGCTTGGCCTCTGGCACTCACTGTGGCCATCCTTCGAAGGTGGACACTGTGAATAGGGTCAACATGGCCTTGGGAACGTCATCGAAGTTGAATTTATGGGCGATCCACTCTCGCTGTTCCGCAACTGGGGATGCCAGTTCGCCCCCCTGGTAGATGATGTACTGACCCCTTGTAAACCGAGAGAAAAGTTTGGATTAGATATTTATCGACCTGGGGTCGTGTCCAGTCTGTGTTACCTACTTGCATTCAGCTTCAGTCAGTTTCGACAAGTCCTTGCATTTAAAGAATTTTCCCTAAAACGACAGGAGAGCGATTAAGTGTTTCGCAGCGGGCGAATGTTACTTTTTTACTGTCTTAACAAACACGTACAAACGACACCAAAGCTTACTACTGCGTTTGTCCTGATTCTGTTTTGCTAACATAATCTGGCTATAGCTTCTACAGTGTGGGGACGTGTGTGGGTGTGTTTTTGGCCGATGAATGTGGTCGAGTGAGGGGCAAACTAAGTTATTCCATCGATCCCCCTCCTAACACGCTAATTGCTGAGAGGAACTAGCATCGGCAGGATTAGTTTTTTTTTATGAAAATGAATCGAATCAAAAAATAAATACAAACATGGTTGTTAATGAACAGATGTAGGACAATAGGTTTACAGGTGAGGAGGAGGAGGAGAGTAATGACAAAATGGGGGATGCAGTTTCCGGAAATTGCGCTCGGGGGCTTCTGCCCCCACCCACACTCCTCCATCTTGTTTGTCACCACGAAGGCAAGCAATCATCAAATACCTGACGTGTTTTTACATTGATAATCTTTTAATCTGATAATACTTTAGGATGTTACTGACACCGAAAGTCTAAATCAGCCATTGTCCAATTAAGCTTTATGTGTTGCTGTTATTAGTTTGGCTTTTAAAATTTGTTAAAGTAAAGAGAACCAAAATGGTTACCGAAGAGTTGACAAACAAATGAAGTTTGTGTGACAGAAACGCAAAAGTTTCGAATTGGTACAGGACAGTCTCCCCCTCGGTCAGTGGAGGTGCTGGGCAGTGTTCGAGGAAATAAACTGAAAAAAGAGGTGCTTTATTCCAGGCTGAGTGCAGTTATGTTCAGTGTCAGTGTGTGTGGGGGGTGGGGGAGAGAAAGGGCCAGGGAAAAGG
The DNA here is from genome assembly GCA_034695085.1 of Cylindroiulus punctatus. Classification (NCBI taxonomy): domain Eukaryota; kingdom Metazoa; phylum Arthropoda; class Diplopoda; order Julida; family Julidae; genus Cylindroiulus; species Cylindroiulus punctatus. Next base: position 30,584 of record JAQFYZ010000311.1, read on the forward strand.
GATGAAATGGATGGGTACTTTTTAGCGGTGTGTAACCAAATGACAGCCTAGCGAGTGAGTGACGTATACGATGATATGTTACCTTAAAAAGTTGCACTCCGATTACTGCAAACATGAACTGGAGGAGGTAGGTGACCAACATGATGTTGCCCATTGTTTTCACGGCTAATAGCACGCATTTGACTACGTACTAGAAGGATTATACACAAAAAAATATGGAGGAGGTGGGCCAGGGGGCAAAAACCACCATCTGAGCTTTAGTTCAATAGGCTCGGCTGTTGAAATTGCGCATTTGAATGCATATTTCAGTTGTTATTTAGAAGTTTAATTAATTTTCTTGGAAAACGAAAGAATAGTTTTAAGGAAACTTTAGAATTAGGAACTTAAGAACCAAGAAAAAAAGATATAAAAGGAAAGAATATAGCTATTTATTGTTATAATAGTTCCTTTCCCTCACTGATTAATTATTTTTAATTAGAAACAAATTAGACTAATGTAATTTTCGATTGATCAACACTATCTCCTTGGTTCGGTTTTCTTACTGTAGATGAAACCTTGTGACCAATGCGCAGTGAGGGTAAGGAAATAAGGATAAAGACATGAGAATGAGGGGAGGCGTTAAATTCAGCATGCTTTCATGCTTTTGGCAAACAATTTACCTACCTTCCCACATATTCCTCCAATATCATTAATATTTACGATTAATATTTTTCATGGTTTATACTGGCAAGTGCTTGAGCTTTTTTAAGCCAGTATCACGCATTAATACATGGAGGATTACGTGCTAAGATAAGCCAAAAAGCTAATTAAATTCATAAGCAGACATTCATGAAAGCGATGACGCTAGTTGCGAGGAATAAGGTGTTAATTCAGACATTGAGAGAGGTTCACAAAAAAGCAGTAACAGAAATGAGCGAAAATGTGAGAAATGTGTGGAAAAAAGATGATGGGTATGGCGACAACAGCATAAGTATCGATGATAGGAATAGATTACTGTTCATTAATGATGATTGCTGAGAACAATGAGTAGGAGCCTTAACCAACTAACGTGCTTCCCAGTTTGCTAACTAGTTTCGTGTCTTTGCTCGACTATTTGTGTGTCGTCCAGGGTGCTCGGATGTGTTCTGTTGAATTACCTGCCTTTAAGTATTTGTGTATATTTTGCCGCTGACAAATTTTCCTTCCTAATTTTCGGTAGCTATTCGTTGAAATCCTACCTTAAAAAGTTGCACTCCAATGACAGCAAACATGAACTGTAGCAAACATGTGACCAACATGATGTTCCCGATTGTTTTTACGGCTACAATGACACATTGGACTACGTGCTAAAACATAACAAAATGAACAGACAGATGGAACTGCCGGTTAAAATTTTCCTATTAGTGGCAAAATGGTAAAAAGTGTCAAAAAAGAGCAGTCAGTGAAAAAAGTATCACAAAATAAATGTGGAGCGGAGGAAAGGGCTGATGGGGGAAATGCTGACTTGCAGTCGGACTGGTATTTAAGATTAGAAAAATCAATTTAACTAGTGAAGAAATATTTCCCCATTTATTATCCCATTTCAGTTGTTTTTAGAGAACGATTTGCTAACCAGGGTAATGGGAGGCGTTGTGGTTAATGGTTACTTTTTCTCCACTTTTTATATTCGTTGTTGTGGTGTTTTAGGGTGTTTGTGTTCCTGTGCTTTCGTGGTTCAAGGTCGATTCACACTATTGAGAAAAATTCAAATAGATAGGAAAGAATAAATTTGGTCGGCTGGAAGTAGGATGCAATTGGCATTTCTTTTAGAATTTTTATCTTATCCCATTTATTGTACTTTATGACAATCTACGGTATTTATTTTGTAGTTTTGAATAGTTTGTTTGGTGCATCCTTGTAGTTTTACTGTTGTGTTTTGAGTGCATCCTTTCTGTCTTTCTCTTATTTCGAAAGTAAATTTATCGTTGGACTAGCTTATAGAAAATAGCAAAGTAGGGAAGAAATAAATTCAGTGATGCGCTGCCCCTATATGTTGGCAAACCATACGTACTTCGAAGTACTCATGGATGGCCTCCATCTAGTAGGAATAGGTGTAGGTGAGTCCACATACGAGGACATGCTCATTTATCTATTTCATAATTGGAATTTTTGTCTAATTGACTGCAAAGATCAAAGATCAATTTTATTATAGCCAAGTGGGCGATGTCAAAATGTTTGGATATGATAAAGTTTTATGCATGATGTTGTGTTGCACCTATAGTGTGTGCGTTTGGAGAAAAGTTCGCGTGATTTATCGATAGGTTAACTTGCTCTGTGCGTGTCAGCAATGGCGGGGCATTCTCTTTCCTTTCCATTCTATGTGATTTTCACCTTATGTGGGAAGCATCCTCAATATTTTACAAATGAAAATTGAATGGAAAAAAGATGAAGAGACTATATGTTGTTAAACATAGGAAAACGAAGAGAAAGAAAGATAGAGACAGAGTGAGAGAAATGGAGTATAGATATAAGGGAGAGATATAGATTAAAGCTGGAGAGAAAGAGCATTGAAGGCGAGAATTGGAGCGTGTCTACCTTCAGTCCTTTGGCACGATTGATGGCACGAAGAGGTCGAAGCACTCGGCACACACGGAGGATTTTCACCACGGAAATTGCTCCATTTCTGTCGAATTATGGAGAAAACAGGGGAATTTAACATCGCTGAAATAAAAATCTTCCTGAAAAAAATGAGAAAGTGACTCACTGAAGGCCAAAAGAGACGAGGGAAACAGAGACGACCATCATGTCCAGTATGTTGAAAGCACTCCGGCAAAAAGAATCCTTGTGGAGAATTAAGCCGTACGAAATGACCTAGAGTGATGAAAGGTGGTTAACTTGTTGATGTGTCCGCAGACCATGAGATCAGAAATGAAGAAACGAAAAGTACGCTACTTTTAATGTGATTTCTATCGTGAAGACTGTCGTGAAAATATAGTCGAAATAATTTAAGATCTGAAATGAAATCGTGAGCGTCACGATTGTGTAAAAAATATCGGTGTTGTCTCATTGCCTCATGGCCTCATGCTTACTTTGTTCCTCTCAGAATTGGTGTTCAGCGGATCTTCAGCAGCCAGCATGGAGCTACTGATTAAAATGCATCCCAGGGTGATGTTCGTGAAGTATGCGTGGTTGCAAACCCAGTGGCAAAAAATTCGAAACCTGAAACCGGAAATGGAAAGTTTTAACTCGGTCCAAATTTCGTGGTTCAACAACCGAGAGGCCAGCTCTACCTGTTCGTGTGTGAAAAGATGAAAAATGAGCTGAACTTGGGAATAGGTTTGATTTTGGTGGGGATGTTGATTTCGGACATCCGCCGAGGCCTCGCCGTCGACACGGTGGTAGATCCTTCTTCGTCTTCTCCTTCGCCGTCTTCTTCTGCGCAAGATGGAGGATGTAAAAAAATATAACCATGGAAACCCATATTCCCCATAGATTTTTTTAATGAAAAACACTCAACCTTTCTCTTCATCGTCTTTGTCGTACTCGTCTCCCTCGTCTTCTCCATTCAGTATTTCGTGCTCATCCGTTTCTATCCGCACTTTGATGTGGCTGATGTTGTCCATCTGCATTGACCTGAGACGAAACGCTTAGGTGTTAGTCTACCAGAAACTGTATTTTGACTTGTGTGGCTAAAGCACGAGCGTCCTTACTTTCTGGGCAAGATGGGTTTGTGATTCATTTGAGGTCCACCTCCGTTCTTCTCGTCGTCTTCTTGGTCTTTGTCCTCCCCCTCGTCCTCTCCATCCCCACCCCCTTCGTCTTCCCCTCCATACCTATGTGATTCCTCGGCATTGGGCGTCCCACTCCGAGATTTGTTTCGTTCCTTTGCCTGAAAAACAAAGGAGATGTGAAATTGGGAATACCGTTTTTACCACGAGTCTTTATTGGTACTCGCCTCCTCTTCCTCTTTTTCAATGGCTGTAAGGCTTTCTGCATCAGCAAGATTGTCAACCGCAATAGCCAAGAAGACATTTAATAAGATATCTTTAAAGCGTTAAGGAATGTCTGGAGATTCTCACGTCTGCGACTCTTTTTATCCTGTGCAAACTACGCAGCTAAAGCATATTTTAGGATACAGTTACCACAGATGAATAAAATGATGAAGTAAATGCAGGCCATGATCCCGACTGAGCCAACCCCTCCATAGGCACGAATCCCGTTGTACATTACCACGTTCCAGTCTTCACCCGTTAAGATCTACCCAAGAAAATTGCATAGTTGTTATATTTCGCTCATTCTATCCTGTTTATGGCGCGTTTTATACGCTGCTCACCTGAAATACGGTGAGCAAAGCCTGCCAGAAGCTATCAAAATTACTCCTGGGTTTGTCCACGTTAGTTTCGAAATTAAAACGTCCTCCAAACACTTGCATTCCCAGCAACGAAAAGATGACGATGAAGAGAAACAGAAGGAGAAGCAGACTGGCGATGGAACGCATGGAATTTAACAAGGAAGCCACCAAGTTACTCAAAGACCTCCAATATCTGTTTGAAAAATAATCGAAATATAAGGAAAGAAACGCCGAGCAGAGAAATGTCCTGCAAAGTTATGCGTCACTTACTTAGTTACTTTGAAGACACGTAGAAGACGAACACAACGCAAAACGGAGACTCCCAACTGGGGCATCACTTTAGTTTTTGTTAAAATCACTTCTAAAATACTGCTTATCACCACGAAACAATCGAAACGGTTAAAAAGTGATACAAAATAGCCCTGTAAGAAATGCGAAGCACAACGTTAGAAAACAAACTGCATGCGCAGTTTTACGATGCTAGGAGTTCTGCTTACCTGAAATCCTAAACTATACATTTTGAGTAGCATTTCAAATGAGAATAGGGCAACGAATATATGATTTGTTACTTCTGAAAGTAGAGGAAAATTAACATTCACTTTTGACATCCCATTTTTTTCACTAAAATAGTCCTTAAATTATGGAATCGAGGCAACTGCAGTTCTTACCTTGAAAATAGTCTAGCCAATCAGGCTGCTTAAAATGTTCAGTGGCTAAGACTCCAGTATTTAAAAACACTAACAATATGATTAACCAATAAAACACTTGAGATTTCACCGCTCGGCGGCAGCCACGGCGACAACGTCGGTTTATTCTATCAAAACTACGTCTATATAAGAAAAGGAAAGTTAGTTAAACTTCTGGTTTCAATTCAGTTAATTCACGAATCAAACTGAGGAGCCATTGCAATGATCCGAATCGTTATGGCCAAAAAATTTGGTCGTTGGTCAGCCCGACTCATGTAGTATACAAGAATGACTCCTTTACTTAGATGCCCATCCGCCAGGCAATCACTTCCAGCCTTCGAGCCGTTAAGAGAAGCCCACTTTCTTATAGTGGGTCTCATAACAGGGCAAAATCTGTAGTTCAGCGAAGATTTTTTTCTCGGTTCATATCATGAGCACTGGCACATCTGTCACTTCCGCTTCCGCTTACTTTCTTTTAATCCACCAGGACTGCTGCAGGTTATCTCCACTCCCCAGTTCTTCCATCTTGTCGGAGGACTCTGTCTCGCTCGTTGTTTTAGCTGAAAATTGAGAGCACATTTACTTCAGAATGTTTCTCGCTTTTGGGTTTTTTGGGCCCTTATTTCAACTTACGATGCCTTCCTTCCCCTCCTTTTTCTCCTTCTGGTTCGATATCCTCTGGATGCGGAAAGCATTTGTTTTGATTAGACAACTGTTCCTCGTGCACTTTGACATTACGGCTTTTCGGGTTGCATTACCTGCTGTTGTTATCCACTCCAGGTATCCTCTGAGATCCTCCTCCATCTGTTGTTTTTCTCTTAGTTTGTGGAAATCTCCTCGTGCCTTCGCCTTCTCTCTCTCCTTAGAAAATTCTCTTCAGAAAGGGACCACACGAAGTCAGTTAATTAACGACCGTTTCAAGATTTCTCTTATCAAAACGTTGCTGAGTTTGAGATGCTCACCCGCTCAAAACACCAAGAACAAGATTCAACACGAAAAAAGATCCAATTATTATTAAACTTATAAAATAAATCCATGGCCATTCATTGCCCATTGCATCGTTGATCTGAAAGAGAACCAACAAAGACAAGATCAGTCTGAGTTGCTACTGTGTAACAGTCTCTTTTAGTGGTACATAACTATGCACTATAGGGTACTCGCATGGTAAAGGACGTCTGTCCATCCTTCCATTGTCACACATTGAAAAACGGTCAACATGGCCAGGCCAAAATTATCGAAATTGACAATCCCATACTCGGGGCCTTCCCAGTATCCACGGCACACTTCATTGGCCGATGCGTTGCACTGGAAACCCGTACCGCAGGGATGTGGTTCCTCCTCGTTAACTTTTAAACCTGACATGGGAAAATGTTAGTTTGCTAACTATTCAGAATACGCTCACCGATGGAAATTGTTTGACTGAAAATATTGACATCTTCCTTACCGGTAACATTATTAAAACACGTTGCGTGCAGTTTTCCTGAGAATAATTCCAATCCAATAATGGCGTAGATTATAATTACAAATAATACCAAAAGGGCGATGTGTAACAAAGGGACCATAGCCCGAAGGATGGAATTTAAAACCACTTGTAAACCTGCGTAGAAATTGAGAAAGAAAAGTGGACATTGGTATAGTGTCCCTCGGAAATCGAGTCCGTTGACCATTGGTCATCCACTTACTGGGAACTCCAGACACGAGCCTCAATGGCCGTAGTACCCTGAATGCTCGAAGGGCTTTGACGTCGAAGCCGTCTTTCATTAACGTGGACAGTGCTGTGCTGATCATTCTAAAGGGTTAAAAAAGTCCAAATTTCGTGGTTTTGTCTAATTTTACACGCGAGCTGACCGCAACATTTTGGCGTAAATTCAATTTTGACTATTTGCGAGATTGTCAACCGCCTCAAAATGAATTTTAACCAAAGTGAAATTTGCGTGCCACTCATATCCAACTGCGTCGTATAAATTTCATCCCACATTAATTTTCCGTCGAAATGTTCACCGAGGGTATTATGAGCTTAATTTCGTCTCTCGTTTCGCTTATTCGTTCAGTACATACCCAATGACCACTATAGTGAAATCCAGCATGTTCCACCCGTTCCTTAAATAGGCTCCCTGATGGGCCACGAAACCACTCGCGATGATTTTCATAACACATTCCGCAGTAAAAATAACGAGGAATACATATTCCACTTTTTCCTGGAAAGCATAAATAAAAGGTCAGAACTTTGCATCGTGGATTAATTTTGTGGGTTGAGGGGGCAAGTGCATGGAGCTTTGGTTCGCAGTATCGGAAGGCCATTTATCGATGAAACGGGAGCAGTTGGATATTTCGATGTTTGGAAGGAAAAAGCTACGTTAATTAAATGAAGACCGCATGCAGTTTCGGAAACTTAAGTACCCTGTAGTTTAATTTAGCTTGGAACCGAAATTGACCGTTGCGTATGAAAGTTGAATGAGAGTGCGATGCTTGTCCACATTTCGAGATGACTGGATGTAATTTTGCAGTCAAAATCCTGACTGTTTGACGACAACAACTTAATAACCTCTCTTCAAATGTTAAAATGGCGACGATAAGTTAGGTTCCCACTTTTTGGAAAGTCGGGGAAGTGAAAAATGTCAGGAAATGTCAAGAAAATTGAAGCAGCTTGCTATTCTACAACAATTTCAAAAGGGAGAGAACAACAAAAATCTTTATATAAGCTACAACCAATCTGATTATCATTTCAGATGTAGTTTTTCAAAAACAAATTCCATGTTCAAATCAAGTTCATATTTAGGGGAGCCATGTTACTGTATTTTCATCTTCCACACACTGCAAATATCAATAGCTACCTGTAATAGAAATTAACTATTATTTATCATAATCTTTTCATCGTCATCATTAATCATCTTGATATTAAACATCAAAACCATTCGCATTGCAAATTACACCTCAATATGTCATCCCATGTACCATAAACAATTTTGCATATTCTCGAGGGAACTCATTCGATGTATTTTAATACATTTTATTAATGCAGGGTACTGCTAAATCTGTTTTATAGAATTGGGGCTAAAATGCATCATTGGTGAGGCAGTTAACCGAAATTGTCAGTCATTTTTCTCATGTCTCCCAGTTTGTAGAAATCCGTAATTGTATCTAGGGGTCCAAAACGAAGTTTGTACTTATTGATTAAATACATGTACCTCCGAGAGGCGGCTCAATATTTCGTTAGATTAAATGTCAAATATTAGGAAGGTAGTCGGATAATGTCAGGGATATTAATTCGATAATTTTGATGGTAACAGTTGTTCCAACTTGTTCGAGCTTTCTGTAGTTGCCATGACTACTCGGGATTCTGGGGCGTGCGATGCACGTTTGGTATCAAAGGGGCGATAAAAACATTTCCGGTTTAAAAAAACGGGCGGCAGGGGCGAACAAGGTCGACGTCGACACGTGCTAGTATAGCAATTTGCCGAGTCGCCTAAATAATTAATGGCGCCATCTAGCGAACGGCCATTTAACTGCACTTGTGGGATTCCGAGCGCCACGCACTAGCCCCCCGTACAAGGGCTGTAAATTTCAGCCAAAAGAACCACTTACTAAATACGCGTTGACGTAATTGGAGTCCGAGAGCGGATAAGGAGTATAAACGGCCAGGGCGATGCAATTGGCAAAAATAGTCATTAGAATTAGATATTCAAAAGGCGTGGAAGGATGAAGAGGAGCAAATTAAGGAGAAAATAAAATTCCTGAACGCTTCATTTTTTAATCAATTAGCCCGAGTAACGAATGGTCAGCTGCATACTGCTTAATTGCCAGCGGGCATGGAAGGCGTGCGGGCCGTAATTAGCTAATTAGTTTTTTGTTTCTAAATGCGCTGCGAAAAGCCGAAGAACCGGAAAAGGCAAAGTGGCGGCTGAAATGTCGCTTTGGTCCGGTTTTACGGAACATTGGCCAGCTTTCTAGCTCGTTCGTCTTAGATAGTTAGGGGCTGTGCTTAGATGACGTTCATCTCCAAGACATCATTTAGGTTCTTCTTTTTTATGCATGACCTAACCCTACCTAATCTAACCTAAATTAACCCAAAATCATAGTTTTCAATATAAGCTCCCCCTATACAGAGGCAATCACTGCTAGACCTCGAGCTACCAGGGACTGCCCACCTCCTCCTATAGTAGAAATACGAACTGATGGAATTGAAGGCCAGCCAATCAGAGAGGTGTCGCTTATCGATTAGAGATTAGAGATTCCTGGTTTTTAGTTGTTGAAAGGAGAATGGCTGACGCCTCGAGCTGAAGCGCCTCCAATGTTTTTTTTGTTGTTGTTGAGCTCCTTCCTCTCACCAGTGGCGCTGTATGCGAAATACTGGACTTAGTCAGTCGCAAACTGGCGATTGGATTCTATTGGTCGGCGCTTTCAGCCCAGTTCCATCTCTTCGTAGTTCTATTATAGTCTATGTAGGCTAAGATGTAGCAGCCTTTTTTAGTTCTTATTTCAGTCGCTGTACCATATTGTATGTTTATTGACCCCACTGAAGGAGTAGATATGAAATCAAAAAAAAATATTTTCGGAGCAGTGACTAATCACAGTATAGCAATCAGTTCCACAGCTATGCATGCAGATACTTAGCAAATGCTACAGGTCGTTATGGAAAGTCCCACAGTGCTTAGGAACTGTCAACCACTGATGATGCCTACACATCCTAGTCCATCATCGTCCCATTTTCTGTGAGCCCCTTACCCTCGATGGCGTCTTAGTAGTTTCTTCATTGTGAATGAGTCGAAAATCTTAGTCATTTGTCGAAATTCCCCAGTTAGAGGTCCCCTGAATTCCTCGAATTAGGTCTCGTGGAAGAAATGTCAATGTTTTGTGTGTGCTCGTGCGTGTGTACCCCTAGTTTCACCTTTGCAGAACTTAGGCGGCCGCAATCGATTGCGTTTGAAAGTTCCGAGCAAGCGGAAGGGAAATTCAAACAAAGTCTCGACATTGTGTGCATTTTGCCTATTCGCAATCACTTTAACGTTATTAAGCTGCCTTGTTTGTTCATTGGAGAGAGATGTGAGGGTTATCCCCTTTTGCTGGAAATCCACAATGAATGGTCTCATTAGGGAATCGGCCTGTGGCGCTCCAATAGCCAGAAGCAAGCCATGATTCGAAAGCCCTACACGTTTTTCCTGGAGGGCGGTTGCGCAATTACTGGCCCCCTCTTAAAAGGTAAAACGGGGCTAAGGAGCCCCCCTTTAACTCAATTTCGTCTTAGAATACAGAGTTTAATGGATTCCTCTCGGTTGCCATGGTAGCCGATTGCGCGCCGCTTCGGTCTCTGTGATTTTAAGCTCCGCAAGTTTGTGGCATCTTTAGACTGGGGAAGGAAAGCCAGGTTGCTTCCCAAATTTAATACTCCTCCCAGTCTGTAACAATGAAGCCATACGTGAAATTAAAAAAAAACAGCAATTTTCATTAATGCTGGTGATTCGGTGAGGCACCCGAAGCGCCTTTCTTCTTTCCTAAACGCTTTTCTACTCCATTGGAAATTGAAAATGTGTCCCCAAGATGGCCCCTGGGATCTGAGCTGTTTGCTATCAGCTAATCGAGTGTTAATCGTGGGCATCCACATAACGTCGTTTTTCGGAAGAAGAAAGTTGTTGGGCATTTCCCCCCTTTTTCGAAGCATAATGGGTCTGTGGACACGTGTTGTGTTATTGTGGTGGATTGGTCAGAGATGTCTCGAAGTGATATTTTTGGTAGTTCTAGGACCTAGCACGTGTTTGACCGTACCACAGAGAACAGCTTGAAAACACAAGTTTTCCATGTTCGTACACCTGACCATCCTGGGTCAGGGCATAATGGGTATGTGGTCACGTGTTGTGGTATTGTGGTGGATTGACCAGAGATGTCTTGAAGTGATATTTTTGGTAGTTCTAGGACCTAGCACGTGTTTGACCGTACCACAGAGAACAGCTTGAAAACACAAGTTTTCCATGTTCGTACACCTGACCATCCTGGCTGGCAACTTTTTTTCCTGCAAAGCCCAACCCCCCCGACATGCCGAGGTTCTGAAAGGATATTTCCATTCCACGATATCGATGCACAACTTCCGTATTGGGTTTTTGAGTTGCAGGCAGAAGAGTGCCCGTGGCGCCCTCTCGGGCACGGGTTTTCCCTTCCTAGGGACCACCCTCTTCCGGTCCTTGTTCATTGTGGCACCAGCGAGCGCTGTCTGCCAGGCACTGGATAAGGGTTTGTCGGTGGCTCTTAGGGTGCTGCTGGCACTGAGAGCAGGAGTGGCTTGGGTGGAGCCACCGTCGCCGCCACTTCCGTTTCCGACCACCAGGAGTCCGACACCGCCGCCCACCGCACTGGCGCTGGTGCCTGTTGTAGCTGCCGCAGAAGATGAGGCCGGAGTTTGCGCACCTTCGAGTTCAGCCGAAGAATGGGTCTGTGGAGAGTCAGCATCCTTTAAATCTGCAAAAGAAAAGCAAGCGGATGAGCTAAGAAACTGTGGCCAGGTGGCGCTGCGGGCGCCGCGTGCAATTTCACCCTAGGCACCCGGAGCAATTGACTCGCGCGCAAATCGGAAGTAATCCGTAGGAGATTTAAGGATCGGCCGTAAACTGAAGAAGGACGTGACCGGCGGATAATTTAGCTGATTTTCTTGCCTTTGCAACAGATGGTTTCGAGCCTGCAGTTGCTCACTTAGCGCCAGGGTGGCAACTCCAATGTCGAGGCTTTGCATGGACTGGACTTGGTCATGAATAAAGGTGGTGTAATGGGGCACTCGATCATTCCTCGTGGACAAACTTGTCTATTCCTTTTTAAATCTTTTTCGAACGGGGGAAGATGTTCTACTGGTAAACGTTTGCATTCCTGATGAACACGCAGTTCTTCAGAAATTGCTCTTAACACTGATTGGCGATGATACCAGTGACCCCAACAATTGCCCGATGGCACTTGATGACTATCTAGAATGTACCAACAGCGACTCACTCTGTTGGATCCAAAAGTTTAGAACAGAGAAGGGCAAAAGTTGGCAGCAATACTTGCTTTAAATTACACAACGAGCTATACCTATGAAGGTCCCCCTACTCCCTCGCTTGCTTTGTAACAAAAATGGTGGCTCACTCCGTGGCCATTGCAAAGAACTGTAATGGCAAACAACTTGCAACCGACTTTCTCCAGAAATTGTCACGGCCGGCACTATGCAAGAGTTCAAAATGAAATTACGCAATTTCAAAGTCATGAATTTTTAAAATTTGTAATTTCGACTTTTCGCGATGGATGTTTTCCAAGTGTCTGTTACGAACCTAACCAATTATTTTTTTCCCGTAATGGAATGCATTTTCTTATCAGTAAAATTATTAAATGCATGAAATAGAGAACTTTTCCTCTGCTCCCGCTATAGAAATTTCATAGGTTTCCTCTTCAAGCACAAATACTCGCACGCAATATTTAGTAATTAAAGCAGCGGAGAAGGCTAAATATTAATTGAGAAAAACAGTACAGTAAACCATATGTATTTTCAAGGCCGGGCTCGTCAAAAATAACCGTTGCGCGATATTTTACCGAGGCCTAACGTTGCCCCTTATTGGTCAGCAATCAGTGCGTGCACCTAAGACCGGCTGCAGACGAGCGGTGTTTTGACGCAGGGACGCAGCGTTTTTTCGACGTGCGTTCGTCCTAGGCATTATTGTCAATGGCCGCATGCACACGTGTGTGCGTCAGCCGGACGTTGTTGATTTGACGTGTGTGTTCTGCTAGAACGCACGTCCTGTAAGGCCATAGTAAGGCGCCTTAGCTTACGCTTGCATTAAAGAAGGCTGGTAGAAGAAGCGCCATAATTATCCGTCTGCAAAACGCACGTTTATCCACTGCACGTCTGCATTTGATAACGGATGCTGCGTTACCGTGCGTCCAACGGTGCGTTAACGCACCGTAAAACAACGCTCGTCTGCAGTCGGCCTAAGTGCGCAAGGGCAAGTTGCGATTTCGCAACAGCCTGGCTTCTGACAAGTATGTCCGCAGATGGCGCTGTGTCGCTCCGTGCTACAATGGACCACGAAACTGCGGCGCCATCTGTGTTTCCAGCGCGTGAGGCAATCCAGACTTTTGTCGATTCCTTAATCACTGTCGTAAACGGATGTACATGTATGCTCCGCTAATATCCGCGTGTTTCCTAGGGGAGGGATGGGGCGGTGTGTGCAGTGTAATCATGTCGTTCTGCCCCAACTCGAGCGTATGTCGAGCTGACCTACTTGCGCTGCTTTTTGTCGCTTAAATCGCGCAAACACTGTTGTCATCGTGGCCGTGTTCTTGCATTAGTAATGTCGCACGAAACCTCGCGATAGGTAGACACTACGGAGGACTGATGGTGCGCCGTGGAAGCGCCAATTAATTTCCACAAAATTCAATACTTCTCTTGGTCAGTCCCCCTTCCTCATCGACCCAAGAGTAAGCTTAGCTGCTGCCTCTTCTCGTCGACGTGTAAATTGTGATTCTTACGCTACGCAACCCAAACATTCCACAATGACCAATTCCTCATTAGTGACACAACTCACGAATTCTCAAGTTTTGTAAATCGTTTTACTATAGAGCCCCATGGCTTGGAAAGTGACAAACCTGCCAATCCTAAGAAAACCATGGGCTTCGAATATATCTTTCGGAAAATAAATGTATAGTTCCAATTCACGTACTACCTTAAGCAGGAAATTTACATGTTGAGTTTGTTTCACGACTCAAAAATGACTAATTTCCGATTTGAGGCTGTATGGAACCGCATCATTTTCTCAGTATTGGAAGGTTTTTCACTTCTGAAACGCATGCGGAGTGCAATATGTTATACAGTATTTGCCATTTCTCACCGGGAACCATTGCAAAAAAAACTAAAGTAATTGAGAAGTATTTGGGCTGCCTAGTGAGAGATACTGTGACTTTCGTTCATTCATAAAGGACACATCCATCTCGTTGGAATTACTTGTAATGCAGCTCATTCAACCGTCACCATTGAGGTTCTGGACATGTATTAGAAATGCAGATCTCTTGAACAAGCTACATGTATATGCTTTTCGACAATGTAGACGCCTTTATACTCATTTTCAAATTTGGCTGCGAGTTACTTTAGCAGTGTCGGTATTTTCATTCGCGCAAGGTTGCGGGGGATCAGAATGATTGCTCGGATTTGATGAGCAGCCAAAATGTTCATCCCATGTTCAGCACTTCCTTTGCTTTGATGTTTAAGATGTGCTCGCTTATACTGATCGGACTTTGGCGACTGGTCACCATACTTGTGTTGAGTAGATTTACACGTTAAGCGAGCCGTAAAGTAAGCTTCTTTATATGGAAATTGAAAAAAAACGATTTCCAACTGAAGAGAAGTTATTTAAATTGAAAAGCAAGCTAGCTTGGAATTGCATTCACCTCATCATGGTGGTTACAGAACGGCATAATATGGTACTTTTGTCGCAGTGCTTATACAAATCGGTGATTTGGTATCATGATAAACTTACAAGAAAACACGTTTACCCGGTGAACCAAATTATTGAAATAAGTAACTTCAGCAGTTAATCTTTTTTCCAAAATGTGAGTCATATATGGCTCTTAATTTTTTATTTTTACTTATTTCGAAAATTTTTCATTTTGGTATAGGACTAGACAAATGCATATAGCCTTCTGGACAATATGCTACTGCATAAAAAATAAGGATGTTTGCAAATGTATTTATCCTTAAATTGATTTTTCGTTTCGCTTTTAGCTGTTGTTCAAAAAATCCCATTTGCCTAGAAACCGGAAATGGATAAACTTTGGTAGCGATGGCTCAGATATTGCATATGAAATGTGTGTAATAGCACGGTGAATTGAGTGAAAAAGACTTTTCTATGCACTTCTTCGCATTAATGTATCGATAAATTGCATCCCTGAACGCCCCGCCCCCTTCTCCTTCAATTAACTATTTGGAAAAATATAATTAACCACTCTTGATCTTGCTTCGAGTGCAGCACTCAACGAGCCACCTCAATTTCAACGAGCTGCTGAAAAAATGGAGTCTTTTTATAAGTATGGCAATTTAGCAGCAAAAAAACGTGATATTAGATACCTCTCTGACTTTTCTTCTATACGAGGCGTATTTGTCTGCTTTTTAGCAGCCAGTCCACTAAAATTTATGCGAGCCATTTTGCCTTTATTGTGCCATCGCTTTTTCGGCACATATCACACTTGTTGCGTGCGTGTAAAACGTATTAATATTTATGCATTGCAGCTTTATCTACGTGCCCTGATAACCGAATAAGATTCGTTTAAACGGCCAATAACTCTACCGTGAAAACGCGGGGTATAAAAGGGTGGAAATAACGTCATTGAACGCGCATTTTTACGTTTTTTTTGACGCTAAATTGAGCAAATGCATGTGTGCAAAATTGTGAAATACTGCTCTTAAGCGCGTGTATATTCAGCTGCGTGGCTCGGCGAGCATTTGCACCACTCATTTTCCCAGTATGCATGAATAACAGCTAAGTTTCATCCAATTTTGGAAGGCATCGTCTGTCGAGAGCATTTTGGTGTACGGAATGGGATTTGCGTAGCCTGGTAATTTTATTAATGGCAGGAAACCGTAGGTTCGAGCCGAAAGGCGGCCAAGCTCCGCCTTAATTAGATGAATTTCATCTCACGAAAATGTGAAATGAAACCGCACGTTTCGATCCACCACCTCAGCTTAAAAGTATGCTTAGAATGCTGCCTTCTCTTCATCCCAAAATTGCTGTTCGCCATTTCAACTTCTGAGCAGTGGTACACCTTTGTTGGCAGTGTTGTTAATGACGTCAGGGTTTGGCAAGCGTGTTAAGCGACTCTGGTCTGTGACGTCAAAACGTCTTCCAAGTACCATATGACGTCAGCAATTACCCCAGATTGAATGCAAGCTCAGCAATCTTACAGGGCCGTGTTAAATAAATAATCGATGCATTTGGCTTGTTTTTGAATTTCTTCCTAAAGTTTCGACATTTTTTAGGAAAATTCGTTAATTAAATCAAAAACTTTCTGTTCTTTTCAAGAAATACGGCTATTTTGTCTATGTATACTGACACAATATCGCTCGACATGATTATTCAGGGTTTCAACGACCCGGAAAAACCTGGGAAAATAGGAAATTTAATAAAAAAAACTCAAGAAATTTCCCTTATATACTGGTCATAGAACTTTTCTTAAATGCAAGATTTTTAATTTCAAGATACTGGTCAAGTAGCGTTGGGCTAACTGTGAATGCCAAAAACCACTGAAGAACCACTGAATCTTTTCTGATGTGTTCCTTTTTCATGGCTGTACATGTAGTGGAAATGTCACGTCATTTAAATCCTGGTAACATGGAGTCTTAAAATACGTTTAAAAATGGTTGAATATTTTACCACGATTCTAGAAATATCATTTGGATGTGTGAGTATTACGTATAACAATGAGAAGTGTTTGGTTTTTCTTGGTCATGGAAAAATTCAACAGGTCCAGCCTGTAAAACCCGGAAGAAGTCGTAAGGTAACCCTGTATAGAAAGCGAGATATTTCTTTAGTTTTGTTTATTCAAATCGATGAGTTACTTTTCTATTCAATTAGTTGCCTCTGCGGTGCCATTATAGAGTTCACGATTATACTCGAATCTGTACTTTTCCAGTTAATCGGTTTAATCATCGGCGATTTTTGATGCATTTTAATTAAGTGTTTGCGAAATGTTAGTTTAATGGGTTGTTGCGTTTGAGCGACAAAGTTCGCGAAGAAGCAGATCGGGCAGAAATAATGAGGCTTTTTCCGTGTGATTTCTGCGCAAATTCATTATTAATAAGAATGGTGTCCTCGGTTGGTTCGATAACAAGGACATGTTTTCAGTTCACGGTTTTACTGAAAATTACGTTTTAATTTGGAAGCACTCATCCCCCACCATGTAAATAAGCATCTCGTGAAATATGTTAATTGACGATAGAGAGATAAACGTCGAATTGAGCTCGCCTCGGTTAAGGGATTATGTTCGTTCAAATGGGAAGTCGAGTGATGTCAACGAGAAAAGCAAATTAATCAAAATAGACACCGAACCCCATGCTGCAAAGGTTTTAATGAGCGCCAACAACCCCAACTGTAATGAAGGTCTGTGACCATCATTCATTTGTATTTAATGGAGAAAATCAACAAAAGCATTGTCCAGCATTGGCATATATGATGTTCCTTATTGTGACCTATTCGACCCATTGTGACCGATTCCATATTGGCTAATAATGTATGGTCAGCTGTTATGCCAGCTGGCAAGTTACTGTAAATTTCAGTTCATAAAATGCAGCGGGTTATTATTAAATCCAGAAATCGTCTATCAAAGGCGTAGCTCGCATGCTTGATTCGAAGGGTATATTGGTATATATATACAGTAGCTTCGCAATAGTTCTCCTTTCATTATATCAATTCAGTCATACGTTATATTTGCCTAAGTTTATTTCGCTCGACATCACATATATTCCTCCTCAATTCGCTGATCCCTTGTCAGCGCTTCAATCAAATATCATGAATATTTAATGAAACCAAATATTTCCTTCTAATATGGGAGCGCAGTCCTCACTAGATAACATTTCTGATCAATCCGGCAACTTATAAAATAGTCATTACTCCAAGAGCAACCTTACCTTCCGTAAAGACAAACGTTAATCGGATATACATTCTGGCGTATACTACAAAATAGACCCCGCGCCAAATGTGCAGGAAATATTTATATTGCATCCCGACTTGTCTGGTAAACATAAGGGATACCTGTTCTAGTAGTCGCAAATTATCCTTATTATATTTTTGGATTTATTGTGTGTTTATGCTAACAAAATCTCAATGGAATTTCCTTGTTTATGCGTTGAGCATTTGCTCCGAGAATTTGAGAATCCTTATTAATTAATCCTTATAAATTAATTTAAAAATGTATTTTCATTTTGAAGACTCCTTTAGGGTTACTAGTCCCGTGTGCTAATGAGTGCGTCCTGCGATGATTTTACGTCCAATTTCAAACTGGCTTCCAAAAATAGAGTTCTTAATAAGTCCAGGATTCATTTTCCGGTGAAATTAGCAGTGCTTTTTTCCGCCGAACGATGTTTTTATTTTCTTCTCGGGGTGCCGCCTGTGCTAAAATTTCACCGAAGCTAATTGGCGTAGGCTAAATTTGTTTTGAAAGCGAGTGGGATAGGCCTAGACGCGCGAGTGATGCCCACGTATTAAAAAAAGGCGAAAAATAGGGGGTGAATGCCGTTTTAGTTATGCATACGAACTAGTGCTGGTAAGTTAGGCTAGATTAGGGTGCCATGGGATGCTCTTTGGTACATATTTCGTAGGCCCGAAATAGCTTTTTGTTGAAATAGTCATCGGCAAGATCTCTTAGCATCCTCACTTCGCTTCTTAAGCATCTGTTATTGGAGCCATTGAAAGTTGTGACATAGGCGGAGCCAATTTCACGCAAATACAGGGTGAAATCCAGTTGAGTTCCATTGCCTGACCATAATAAGCCGTCCTTTGTTAACTACAGTGTGCAGGTATATCTTACGTTAGCTTTATGATCTTTCACGGAGGATTGAGTAGAAGCTGAGAGCAAAATATGTAAAAATGACGGAAATTAGACAGCATTTTGCTTGGTATCATCTCATTCAATTCATTTGGGTTATTACAATTTGGTATTTTTCTGTCAATTGGGCCTAAATTCACAGAGTAATGAGCTTTGTATTCCGTAGTAAGAATTGCAGATAATTGAGAAATCAGTGGTGCTGATAAATGAATGCAAACTCGTGTCATATAGCAAGCTCTTGCTTGTTGTTGTTATTTTTGTGATACCGGTTGCACCAACAATATTTAAGCAAAATCCAAACGCATTGCACCATATTTACCAGTTACAGTGCTGGACAGAATTATAAGTTCACTAGAAAAACTAAATGTATTCGAGTACCATTAGAGCAACATAAATGAA
>JAQFYZ010000312.1:0-49474 GCA_034695085.1 Cylindroiulus punctatus
GGTACTTTATGACCTTTCTTCCGGAAGTAACTGTAACGGTCGTGACGAAATCAAGGTGCTTAACCAGTTGATTTTGTGTAAATAGTCAATCAAATGGATTTATTTGGCAAACTCCAATGAAAATGTTAATTTGACGCTCAGTGAACTAGTGGATTATTTTTATTGTAGGTACCGTTCTGGTTGAGCAAGTAGAATTTGAAACTAATGACAATTTCAATGTTAACCCTGATACTGTCGACACCTGATGAAGATGATGTAATTTTCGTCCTAGATATACAAAGTGCACATTTTGTAAATTAGCCTATAGTAGAACCACGAAGTGATGGAACTGGGCTGAAAGCGCTGACCAATAGAATCCAGTCGCCAGTTTGCGATTGACTAAGTCCAGTATTTCGCATACAGCGCCACTGGGGAGAGGAAGGAGCTAAACAAAAAAAAATGTATTGGAGGCGCTTCAGCTCGAGGCGTCAGCCATTTTCCTTGCCGCAACTGAAAACCAGGAATCCCTAATCGATAAGCGACACCTCTCTGATTAGCTGTCCTTCAGTTCCATCAGTTTGTATTCCTATTATAGCTGTCAAACTCACAGTAGCAGTATGTTTTCAATTTAGCGAACTAAAATACACATAATCCAGCCTGCACTTATCATCAACTAGTCAATATAAACATGTATATATATTTAATCAGATACCTGTACATGCGCACTTTCTTGTAAACAATGTAGAAGTCTAGACCTTCATACTTTACATCATTAGCAATTTTGATACACGTGTATGTTGCATCGCCGATTCAGCCTAAAACATCCTTAATATATGACCCATTATCCGTACAGTGTGCGTTTAAACAGTACGTTTAACATTAATTGTCTATGGTACGTGGGTAGGAGTAATGGCATTAAGACATTGCCATCACTCATAGGAAAGAGTCGCTCATGTCGAAACGACCCCTTGGAGAGCAGCTTCTCCAAAATCCTTTTTCCAGGAATGCATCCCGCGCGCTAAAGGGGTTTTATCCCGTAGACGTATCACGGTTGATAGGCTTTTTATAGTTTTCTGGTCGAATAATTAATTACAACCCGGAACATTGCGTATGCATTGGCGTAGGACTCCAAAAGTCCCGTAGTTTATAGAGCGTTTAACGCCCGCTGTTTCTGCCAAAGTTCTCAATTTTTCTTATTTCTTCCACGTAGAAAGTGTTTTATTAGGACATCGTTTGTCGAATCTCGTGTTGCCTGGCGCACAATAGCCCCACGTGAATGCCAGCCAGGCACAATAAGAGGAAGGTCTATTGTACGGGAAGATTTCACGTAACAGGTGCCGGGTAGGTTTCGATCCGTCCCCCAACGCACACCTTGACAACAATACTGTAAACAGCGAGATTGAAAGGCACGCTGCATTCAAATAATGAGAACAAAAAATCTGCCTAGGGTAGGGGAAAAGTCAATCTGCCATCCAGGATCTCTGCTCATGAATTATTGCTCATGCAGATTTATCAAGCAGAAATGCTGCATCCTCAGCTGCTTTGTTTATCATTGTTGCCTCTTGCAATCTTGGCAGAAAAGAGAACGACATGATACGGAGTAATCACTTTTATTCAAATTGTATGCAGCCCAATATCGACGTATCCTAACGTAGAACTGCGCATTCTTACGGTTTACTTAAGACTTTGCGGATATGTTAATTTGATTCGGTTTAATATTTAGGATATACTTCTGTGTTGTCGATATTCCTAAATAAATTGAGTTTTAAAAGTTGCTACCTGATCAAACAATGTAATGCTCAGCAGCCCCTGCAGCCAGGCAATCACTGCTAGCCTAAGCTCCTATTGTGGTGGTGGTGGTATGTGGTTTAAGGGCGCAGTGCCTCAAAGGCACTCCTATTGTGCTCCAAATGTGCACAAAACTAAAAATCTAAAAAACTAAAAGGATAAAATGCGACATCTAGCAAAGGTCGAGTAAGAATGGAGTTCAGATTACAGTGTGATGTTTCCTCCTCGTTACAAATGTAATTAAAAATACTGACTAAAAGAATGTTGACTAAATTTTGAGAAAAAGTTAGAAGAATTCTGTGTTTTCATTCATGTATTTGGTTGTCGTATCTACCTTTACTTTACTTAAATATACTTGATTTGAGAGCAGTTAATGTGTAAATATTTTTTTAATGAGGTTAGTACTTTATGACCACCCTTGCTATAAATATGCACATATTTGGGGCGTTGACTTTACTAAAGTACACCTGCAATTTTTTCCTTTCGTTTTGGACGACGTGCATTTTCGGGCTAATGCCTGTTTTAGAGATAGCAAAGATGGCGAATAAGGAATAGGCCTTCTTGATGAAGAGCCAAAAGGCCATCCATAAATCACTAGCCATACTTTTGACCGTTCCTGGTTCATCCATGCACATTTAACATATAGGCGATCGTCAGGTATACCGCATTATGAACGGGGTAGCCTCGGGGTTTTGAGCACAGTGCAACCAGGGCCTCCAGAGGACCATTAGACTGCAAAATGCTCAGGTAGCCTCTGGCTGTTCAGCATTTTCGTTGACCCAATGCATGATCCCCAGCATGAGGCGAATCGTTCAGTCGAACCTAACTTACCAGCCGGAAATGCGCTTTTCGTTCAGCGTGTGCCAAACACTGGCTTTGTGGCTCTTTCAGGTGGCACGGTTGAAAAAGCGCCATGGCTGATTTCATTGAATTGCAACTGAGTTTTTTGTCGTTTTTTAAATGTTGCAGGCGAATGTCGTTTTCCAGCCTCGTGGTCAGGGTCGTGGTTTCAAAGTGGAATAACGCATACGATCAAGATTGATGGCAATTTCATGACGTCCAAAGGAACGTGTTTGCAGTCGGAAGGAGATAAATTCCTGATGGAAGATAGGTAAGCTGTTGAATGATTACCGTATTAAAATGAATACTGGAGCGCTGTAGCAAACGTCGCGTGTCAACCTGCTGGCGAGTTAATAACGGTGCCGCCATTTTTCATTTTCGTCTTTTAGAATTTCATTATCTTGACCATCCTTGTCGTGGTCTAGAGCCTAGACATTGAGCAACATTTTACTATTTGTTTAATGCACTGACCGATTTTTATCTGGTGCGATTCCTTCTTTACGTTGTTGCTGCAAAAATTACTTCCTTGTATTCGTTTGAAAAGAGTACACAGGAAGTCAGTTTCATGTGCAAAGAATTTATAGAGATACTTTTCAAGTAACATGTAAATATACACAAAAGCCATACTATATAGCAGTTTTACCTAACGATCCAACGAAATGATGAACTAATGGATATTAGATTCGGTGTACTTTATTATTGTCTATGCTCCATGTGCGCATCTTATATCTTTGGGTTTATCCCTTCTATTTTGTTTGTTAGGTTAGGTTAGATTAGGTGTACCGGTAAAAAGCCCCTGAATGCTGGCAAACAATACGAACGAAGCTGTACTTAATGATTGCTATCTTCAAGGGGCAACAAATGATCAACTAATGGATATTAGACTCGGGGTACTTTATTATTGTCTATGCTCCATGTGCGCATCTTATATCTTTGGGTTTATCCTTTCTATTTTGTTTGTTAGGTTAGGTTAGATTAGGTGTACCGGTAAAAAGCCCCTGAATGCTGGCAAACAATACGAACGACGCTGTACTTAATGATTGCTATCTTCAAGGGGCAACATAGGTTAGGTTTCGAGACTGGAGATACCAACCGGCAGGTTACATTAATTGACATTAAAATGGTCTTTACTTAAAAAATGTTTTGTTTAAGGATATGGTTATGTTCTTATTTTGCACGTGCTCGTTCTTCATATTTGATGTTCAAAGTGACCAGGAAGCACTGAATGAGCCTAATTCCGTCTACACGTAGTGTATATAGTATATAACTACTGATTTATGTCAGATTTTCTTCCGGAGCTTCAATTTGTTTTGTTTTCTGTCTGGAACACAATGGGATGAGTCGCCTTTTTGCTCAAAATCGGAAATCAAGGACCGTAGCGTCTACTGGGCGAGAATGCCAAGAATGCCAGGATTTTGGGGCTGGAATTTCATCCTGTCTGTTTTGACAATGGGCGTGATGCATTGGCTCGGCGCCACGTGTGAAAAGGAACATTCATTAAGTGGAGGAATGGGCAGAAAGAATTAATCCAGGCTTTGTGCGACCAATCATAATAGATAGCTATATTTCGATCTATGCGCCCTATTCCACAAATTTGTGGACATGTACTCGGAGTGCTATGTAATAAAATACTCTCGTTTACTTGTAAACAAGTACACGTTCCACAATATCATTTCCTGAATCAGATAGTTATTGATCCACACCTTACAAGTAACACGTACGGTATATCTAATTTAAAGTGATGTATTCCACAACAGTGGTTTTATTACTAAGTTTCTAGTATTAAATGTTAAATGTATGGACAGATTAAATATGGGATTGTAGTATGCAATTGTACTGTATTAATTATTAGCCTACAAGTGTAGAATATATACAGTAGTTTGTGCACACACCAACATTTGTACTTCATACGACTAACAAGTACATGTCCATACTCCTGTGGAATAGGGCCCAGGCGAATTTATTAGACTCGCAAACAAGGTATTAATCAGTACTGTACGTTTACTTCAAGCATAATTTCATATTTCGATTTAGTAGGGAAATTTATAACAGCGAATAGAGTGAAGAATTTGTTTACAATGGTTGCACGTGGTGAGCACTGTGTTATAAGTTACAAATGATGAGGGTACACTGATGAGGGTATCCTACTTGTACATTTTTCCGCAATAGGGAAGCATGTTCACTAAGCGGAATCAAAAGTTGCCAATTTCTTTCACAGTGATTATCGGCTTGAACAATGCTTCGTCTAGTTTTTTCGCTCTTGGACGAATCCAGGCAAAAAGTGAGCCGAATCCAATATATTTCGAACTCATTTTCCTGATCCACTCGATTGCACCGGTTGTTGAGCGACCATCTTTTGCAGTATGCTCGCTTCCACCCCATTAGCCGGAAGGGAAGCCAGTGGCAGTATTCTTGGGGGATACAATCCGATATTGCCGATGGATGAGATCCATTCGCTTTTAAAGTCATTTCAAAAATGGAAATACTTGTTGAAAACAAGAGTGTATTGGTAGCGAGGGCAGGGTGGGGCACGTTGCTAGGGGGGTTCACGAGGGATTTTCAGTGCTCGCTTAAGATGACACGGAAAGAGCCAACAGATGTTGACATGTGTTCACCAAATTGTTAGAGGTAGTTGTCATTCCATTGACCACGGTGAGGGATGATGTGCGTATGGAGTGGGGATGAACTGCTATCAATAGATTGGTCTTCACGAAAAAGATACTGGTGATAGAATCGTGCAGCTTCCCTTCACTTGCTCCCTACAAAGGCTCGTACTTTTCGGGTTTTCTACTCCATTTTGTGCAATATGCATTATCAGATGTTTTCTGCTCATGCTTCACTAGAGGCTTCGCTTCCATCCAAAAGCATCACTGGACTAGACACTGACAAGGGGATTATCATCGAAGCAATTTAAGGGAAATGCTTTCTGTAGGGAGAATTTTGTGGCTGAATTTAACTTTGCATGGGCTAAGTGAAAAGGCACGTCAGCAGGGACTTTTAAGTACGACTTAAGACCGGGCTCAGTTATTGCAAACATCAATGCGTTGGTCGTTGGTTCCAAAAGACGATGCAGTGTGTTGTTGCAGATTAACAAATGGATTTTTTGGCTGATATATCTAAGTGAAACAGATAGGGTTGAATGGAGTGGAACAGTGCATTCATGCCATGTTAAATGTACAGGTACATGCGCAGTTTGTTAACGTACTGAATTATACGGAATCTTGTGCGTTATGGATGATCATATCCAATGCAAAGGTCTTTCGTGTAATCAGATCTTGTGAGAATGATATTATTATTTATATTTTGATAAAATGCAACTCGTCTGCTGGAATGTTCTCATGCATATGTTAAACGGATCCAGCCCAATAATGAAATTGAAATAAAAATATTTTAATACGATCTTCCTGCTGCTTTCGTGCATAGCGAAATGGCTGGTAGCCATGCTCCCAGTGAGTTGGAATTGAATTTTTCGTCGGAATATTTTCCCTGTTAAATCAGTACAAATGGAGATTGAAGGGCTGCGAAAAAGTGCACCAAACACCCGCTTGGATCCATAGGGTGAGCCAAATATTATTAGACCTTGCTCGAAATGTGCTCGCGCAGGCCTGTAGCGTTTTCGTTATGGCATATGGTTGGTTCTCACGAAGATTGTTCTAGTCTCGATAAAGCAGCTTGCTTTGTTGTTTTGGTTTCCATGTCCTTATTGCCTGCAGCGCCAGTGGAATGTATTGAATTAAGACGGAAATATATGCGTCTTGAGCTGCGCCGAATAATCTCGATGCATAATTCACGTTTTGGGCAAGAATAAAAAAAAAAACGAGCAGTTGCGCTCTTCTTTTTTCCCTTTCTTAATTGCTTATATAAATATAAATTATATTGCGGACCGACGATACAATTCATACCGTTGTATAATTTGTTTAGCTCTCACGAATTTCGGTTTTAATTACGTTTTTAACAAGTACTTCGAGTTGTTTAACTCTTCTACAGCCTAAGCTTCAATTTGATCATCCATTCGTGAACGCTAAAGTAAAAGCATTTGAAGGCAACAACGACACGCTATAAATTCAGACATTCTTTCCAACCACATCAATGTGACTTTGGTATGTTGCTGGAAATCTACTGTGAAGTGGAACTGCTAAGCTATACTTCACCCGGTAGTGGAACATACATCACTGAGCGAAGCATTTCTATAAAATAATGGGATGCTCAATAAATTAATTCTGCAGTCGCCCTATTCTGTATTACAACAGACCAGGCTGCTGATCCACAGGTTTGAGAAGGATATTGCACTGGCAGTGGTTGCGAAGATTATTAAAACTCCGACAAAGGAGACATTGCTTTTATTGTGAAATATTATGCGATGAGAATAACGTTTATCATTGATGTTGGATTTCCACTGAACTTCAAATAATTTATGTGCAGATATACTTTCTGTATGCTCCTGCTACTGAGATGTATGTGTGTTTATACAGGTTAATGTATTCATAATCTCATAACGAGATAAGCGGTAATGTTGTATGTGGGAAATATTTTAATATTTGATATGCAACATTCAACTAGTTTACATTCAGAATTTCTTAACACAAAGAACTCCACTTGTAGATAATATTACTTACGAGTACATTCGTGTGTCTCGTAAGCACATGTCATATACACTCTTAAAAAAAGGTGTTTAAAAGGTTCTATGAGAGGCCAAAGGGGCCAAATTGAAAATATTTCTTCATGTTGAGATTAAACGTGTGCCATTTAATATCAGTTTTGAAGGCTATGAAGTCTTCCATGAGGTTTCCCCGATGTAGCAGCCTATTGAACCTCCAGAGGTTCCATATTACTCTCTTTGTATTTGAGAGTAAATATAAACCAAAAATGCTTAATGAAGATGTACATTGGTCATCGGGATTATAATAAATGAAGTTGGCAGTTACCTTTCAGTACTGTTTTACATTTCGAAGCTAGATATCACATGTCTAGCCTGTGGGTTCGTGTATTCCAATCCGATTATTTCTGCTCTAATGTTTGTTTTGTTCACTTTATGGTATTTGCCGGAATGTCCCGCGGTGTTATTTTAACTAACTACACTATATACTGAAGGATTAAATTGGCTTAATTAGTCGTCTTTCCATAACTGCTTTACTCTGGCGGAAACGTTTGAATTAGCGTGTTTGTCTTTTCGGTCCGAGCAGAATATCGGAAAAGGCACGCCTAGAATCCTTTATTAAGTAAACAGTATCCGATTGGTCGATTTACCTGCCGTTCCATGTGGCGACATTTCTGCATTTTGAATCTAACCATTTCGTCATTAAAATTTATTGATTTTCAACATTTTATTTCTGAGACAAACTAATTACTATCGATCCGCACACATCAGATGTCAGATAATTGCGACTTAAGCAATTACAATTACAAGCCTTGCAATTGGTCATCAATGTATAAATTATTGCATGGTGTCATAAGTTATTTTAATGTACATAATTATTATAGTTGGTCTACTACAAATTGTGCCAACCAATGCTCGTGTAATGCCACTCAACAAGAGGCTAAATGATTTTTTTCTCCAATATTAATCCATATGTACAAAAGATGTTTCAACCGTTGAGAACATCCAGGATGATCCCCATATTCTTCACGTGACTCCCTCTGGCTCTACTCGAACATAAATCCATTAATTACAGCCTCCAGTAGCGTAAGATGCAATATCCTGCAATAAATTTAGCTGGGAAACTGAGCTAAAATTACAATTTGGCGGGATCGTGACCTAGACTTATCGAAAATACGCGAAGATGTATGCGAGCGACTTTATAATTATGAGTTTGTCATCCCAGCCTGACGTTGGCAGCAGAATATCTTTCGGCAAGCTTAAGTCTTTGATTGAAATATTTTTTTACAGAATTTATCTTGTGCATTCTGTTGGTCCTGAAGATGACATTTCGACACATCTCATACGATGTTTGCCTTATTTCAAATTTACTCCTTTCTGCATTTGAAACGGATTACAACAGATTCATGATGCATGCAGATATAACAGCGTACAGTGAAGCCTCTGGGGTTTTCTGATATGCTCAAAATATACTTCCTAGTTACACGAGTAATGTAGTGTATGTGGTATTTTCGCTTTAACGTGAATCTTTCACCTTTCATGCATCGCTCAAAACGTCTTTGTCTGCTATCTGTAAGAATGGGTAGCTGGCAAAGTCTTATAGCACGCTCTGGTCGTTTCGTTTGATTTCCTAGTCAAAATGGTGATTTATTTTTCAACGGATTTCGTTCAATTTCCTCGCATACAGTATCATGCCAGATCATGCTGCTGGAATGATACCGGTGCGTTTGAGTAGACGATGCTCTTTTGCTGGAACATACATTTATGCACAAATAGTCTTATCGATGTCTCTTTGAAATATTTTGCTTGCATGTTTTCTGAAACTGTTTGTGAATGCCCGAATGAAAATTCTACCTATGGTAGTTTTCATTTTCTCCTTGTGTTGCAATATTTACAGTTTGTATTGTCGCAACATGCGGTTGTATATTTCTGACTCTCCATGTATATTCTGATTACATATAACTTGCGTTTTATATTGGTAACAATATGTGTAATCTGAGATTTATTTGGTGTGCAGATACTGATGCATCAATTACACAACTAGTATAACTAGGTCATTTTCACGCAAGCTGTTGGTCGGCAATGCCAATGCCAATCTCAAATGTATGAAATCACTATGTTAAAAAATGCGAGTTTTGCCTGATGAAACGATGTGATG
Source organism: Cylindroiulus punctatus (assembly GCA_034695085.1). Classification (NCBI taxonomy): domain Eukaryota; kingdom Metazoa; phylum Arthropoda; class Diplopoda; order Julida; family Julidae; genus Cylindroiulus; species Cylindroiulus punctatus. The sequence goes on from JAQFYZ010000312.1 coordinate 9,363, forward strand.
AACGTCTTCGAGGTGGAAACTCACCTTTCATTCGAGGATGCCCTCATGTTTTTTTTTTCCAAAGGGATTGCTTCTGTTCTCTGTAAGTTATGGGTGTGTATGGCATTTTCTACCCAATTTCTTTTTTTAGATCGTATCGCTGACATAAAGAAAAATTTCTCGAAAATGAAAAAGGGACAGTGCATCATTCGAGGCAGGCTCTGGCCAGCTAGCCGCTTTATATATTCAGTCGTCATGCCATATACGCCATATATGTTCTTTTTTCTGTTTTATTATTTCATTTCCATTCTGCGATCTTTTGGCGGCCGTTTAAATTTATTGACTGTTATGAGCCGAATGAGGAAAACATAAATCATGGCCGTGCCATTGCACACTACACACTACAGTTGTGTGCATGATGAGAAGCTGGCTGTCTATCCAACGCAAAAGGCCATCTTTAGGCGCCATTAGTGTTCGTATCACGCCGCCGCAGCCCAATGCTCGCCACGCTTCAAATCTTAATCTCCATCTTTATTTCCCCGAGGCAATTGCAAATGGGAGCGCTCTCTTAAAACTGATCCACAACGGATCCCAATTATTTATCCAGCCACCTATTGTCTCCGCTGTGATGTGCAACTGGAGCATGAAATAAGTACTTTTCACAATTTCCTAAGCCACTTTTTTCCGCGAACGAGCGCTGTCAGCCGAGCTTGTGAAGTTGTTTTCTACAAATTTCGCCCCGTGCCTTTTTCCGCCAGGAGCCACTAACTGTTAATTTGGAAACATTTCTATGCTCTGTTCGACCATAAATTGAAACGCGTCTTTTATAATGATGGCCCGGCTGCCAGACCACGTGGATACTGGATCCTCGAATGTCGGAAATTGCGCCGTTGTGCCTTTCTAAGATTGCCAACTGTTTCTAAGGTCTTCTGTTACATGCACGACTTATGCCAGCTTTTCTTGCCAAGCTGCTGAGACGCTATCGAGTGGGGCTGGATATTGAGAGTGCCAGGGCAACAGTTCCAATCGACATGGAATTATCAATTTGGTCCGACAAAATTATATGACAATTTGCAACACTCTACAACGTCGAAACATGTATAACCGTGGCTAAAAATTTGGATTAGAAATCTTGAAAATGTTCTATTCCGTCCAATCTTTGAGCATCAGTATCTTAATGATTCCAACCCATCCCTTATGCACCACGGAAATTGTTGATTTTGGTCAACTACCAGTATCGTATCATCGCATTTTTGTGATTTTTAGACTCCTATGTCAGCATTCGTCATCTTTTTCTGACCCCCAGTGATGACGTACTGCATTTGAGCCATAGCTCCTCATATAGATACATCCACTATTGCTCATAGGCTGGCAGTGATTGCCTATCACATGGGGCTGCTGATTCAAATGTAATTCGTGCAATCTAGATAAGTACAGTTGCCATTGAACTGCATTGATGTTGCATTGATGTTTGCACATTTGAAACAGAGCATAATTTGTATTACATCCAGCCGTTTATTAAAACTCAAGCATTCATGATCAATTTTAGTCGCACTTTAGCACATTTTAAAACGAAAAATCCCAGATGGTGGATTTTTACCCATTTTTTTTAAACAGCATCAGCAAACAGACATCGTGATTTGGACGCACCGGCCTTCCACCAAATCATCATTGGGGATTTAATTGTCATTATTGACGTGTTTTTTACATTCAACTTCAATTTTTAAAATGTACTTGTATAAAATTTATTTTTTGGAATGAAGAATCTCATTTAACTTTAGCTGCACTGTACATGTACATATGTATGTACTTGTTTAGTGGATGTGGAACAGTATTGGTCAACAAACATGTAAACCGCTCGACATTACACGCGTCGAAGATTTATGTTGGTTGGAAATCCAAGGGTATTTTCTAGACGTTATAGGAGGTCACATAGGCTTCTTGTGTTTTATTATCTGCATTTCTGAGCCGTTTCGTGTCTCGTGCACATTGGTAATAACCGCGATGTTTCCGTGTTTACTGCCTTTACTTTTGCTGTTGGAATACCTATTGGGATTGATTATAAATCGAGATAGGCTCGGCAAACAAACTGGATCTAATCGCTATGGAATGCACTTTCAATCATTTCTCGCTTAACTGGAATTTTTTTTTCAATTTTTTTTAGCATTTTTCACTTTCGCATGTGCGTGCATCCTTCATTTCTACGTTAACTCACAAGGGCCCACGAGGACTATTTTTTCTGGTTCAGCTCAGGCGTACGTGTCTCCATAATTGCAATACAAAGTCCCATGTTAGTAGCATCAATTAGGCTGCGCCAGTCTCAGAAGATGGAGCTTCATTTTCACAAAATGATGGATGATGTTCATGTCACATGCATCAAATTATAAAATCATTTAGAGTCGAATCCATTTCGTTCCCTGGTTGAGACCCCGCAGAGGGAACCCCCTGCCTCGGAAAGTAGGCCCGCAAATAACCCGCTTTCAAATCAAAGTCGAATAATAATGATGAGGAGGAATTTCTCTTTGGGAAGTTTTCTGTGCTACTAGGAGAAGATGAGTCTCTAAGATGTCAGCAATCATGAACGTAGGTGAGGGGATGAGGTGTATCCGCACAAAGTTTTATCGCTTAGTCATTAACGCAACCTGAAATAATCTTCAACTAAATACGATAGTGATCCCGATCCTTTTTACTTATGTTTGGAATGGGCTTTCGAATTGTAAGAAGCGAAATTAGTTGTTTATAATTTTCAAATAATGTGGATAAAAGGTCGGTTTTCATGACAACGACTACGAATCTCTTTTGAGCAGACAGTTTTGAGAAAATATTGAATTGACTTAAATATGCAATTGACTATATACAGTATTTCGTTAACAATTGCAAAATATCCCCAATATTAGGCAAAGAACATGATGTTCAGATCTGACAATGAGCTACGTGTGCATGTAATTGATACTACAATGTATTAGGTAGGCATATTACTTACCGTAATATGCCCTGATACAAATGTACACAGGAAATTTCATCCAAAATCGACTGCAGTTGACTGCTTTGGAAATTTTGAAAACAAAGTCTTTTATCACATTTTGGGATTTTAATGTTGTCATGGATTTGTGGTGACATTATATCATCATAACGATCGTCTTTTTGAACATAATCATCTTTAATTGCATGTACTATGTGTGCAGTATTTAATTTTACTGCAACCTTTGTGCTAAATTGTCCCGCATTTCTTTTCGTTTATTCAAACTTACTCAGCCCCAGAAATACGAGCTCATTGCTGATATATGAATTTTAAAATATTCCCGTAGAAATTTATGATTGTTGATCCTTCATTTTCGAGTTCTCTATTTGGTAAAATGTAATGCCGAATTGGTTTTGACGTCCATAGGGCTTTGGTAAGGTCGAGACATGCAATCTAAGCTTCACATTGTCTGGTAATAATGTATAATATTTATGCCTGGATATTGATATTGTTTATGGCAAAAGTAACCTAAAACGTTGCCTAGGTAACCTAGGAATTTACCTATAGGAGGTTTTTCGGATGTATTCCTGGCGATTCGAAACTTATTTCCCATGGTCAATGTGAATTTTGATGCAGTATTGAATATGTTTTGAATTGCAAAATACCAATGCCAGCAAAGCATTACCATAAACATTAACATGTACTTCATTGTACAATTCCACATGTATACATATAGAATTGATCAGCTTTACCGCACTTGACACGAAGTAAATTTATCCATTAATATGAAGAGTTTCGCATTTATTATGGTGTAAGTTTTATTTTATAACTAAAATATACACCATGCATTTCAATGATATACGTATTGTAAATGCAAACTCGTTCATAATTACAGTCATTTTTATAATGTTACTAATGTCTGTGCAGTAGCTGCATTGTACATCAGTGTTTGTTAATTTTATTACGGTGAATAAATTGATTAGGCATTTTCCTCAAGAGACAGATGAACGATTCAGTGAATCGAATAACCCACCATTAGTATTGCATACTAGTCATGAACATTATAACCACCAAGTTATGATACTCTGGTGAATATGTTTGAGACTTCTGTGGTTTTTATCAGGTTGCTCATTTGACATTTGCATGCATCATTTCTTGCCATAATTCGCTCATTGTTATTGGCCCATTGCAAATAAGGAGTGAAATCATGTTTATCATGGCTTTACTGATGCATTTATTTCTGCGAAAATTGTTTTTTATTGTTTAAAATTAGTCGGACGTAAATTTGCATGAATGTTTTTTTCATACGTGATTAATTCATCCAATTAACTCGATGTTGCCCCGCTTAAAAGCACAAAATACAGCCCCATTGGTGCGCAGTATGAATGCTGGGTAAATGTAATTTAATAGTACAAATATTTATTTATCCATCTCCTGAGCCACAAGCTCAATGCATGATAATTAACTGAGCCTGCTGAAATTGCAATTACTGCTCACTCAAATATCACGGTTCAATTTCAGTATTTGTGCTTCGTGCTGTTCATCGTTACAAGATTAACTGAATATTGTATACCGATATACATAAATGCGCAGCTTGCAATAAATAAAGGAGTCGGTGATGAGTTTCCTGAAAACAATTAAGCTCTATGTGGTTATGTGCCAGGAATTGTTTCGGTTATACTATATTTAGCCAGATTTTATTGCTGACGACGATATACCTTGAGCCGTGCTTCGTAATAAGCAATTTATTTTCGGTCTTTGTCAATAAAGATCTATATTCAGAAACGAATTCAGAGAATGACTTAACTGTACAATGTATTACGAATCGAAAGAATTGAACATTTGAGAAGTTCCGTTAATTAACCACTTCTATACACTACATGTGTAGTATATTAACTGGTTCTAATTAATTTCTAAGATACAGTATACTAACCTGCTACATTATTACGAAGGAAACATTAGTCGCTTATGCCGATGCTCCTAGCTGTGAAATTGTATTCAGCATCATTATGTCAAATGTTATTATTTTGGTCATTCGTGTACATTCGGATTCGGTTTTGTGTACAAGTTCAAAATTCGAATATAAATAGTTATAATTTGTTCTATAGGTTTACAATATGCAAAAACAACTATTAAGAAACTACTACCAACCTGGTTTTCTCTGATTATATTACATTTTTATCGTGGCAGTTGTTGTTGAAATTCAATAGTGAAAATCAACATGAAATTAAGCTAAAGATGTCCTTAATTTGACGAAATAGGTTATATATATCAACTACCATTAAATGTATATCAGCCAAAGATGCTTTAAAAGTCGAATGTACACGCGCATGCACAGTTCGTTTTATTGGATGAACAAGATTATGTGAGGGTTTGCATGGTTACACATGTTTGATGCTGTAACTGCAAACAGCTTCTCGAATTTGACGATGTACTTGTTTCATATACCTTTGGAGTGCACTTCGAGCTTAATCTGATGTTTATTTGTGGGCTTTGCTTAAAATTCGTGTGCAAGTTGCCTTCCGTTATAGACCTTCGAATTTAGTCCGGAAACCAAAGCTGCAGACTTTTTTGTATTCAAATTTACAACTATTGGCAAAGTTCTAATCTTTGCGATGTGGTAACGTGCCAACTAATCTTTGTTAATGACGAACTATTCATTTAAACTGCTCGGCAATCTGTTTAAATTTGATCCGCAATTTCTGCTTTTAATTGCTTCATGCTAATTCTTCTAGTACCTAATTATTTTCTGCACAAATCCCGCCCCCGTTGCTATAACATTATCCAAAACACACACGCGTGCTATTGTGGGGTATACAAAATTAATGGCAATTTTGCAGCCTTTATCCAAATTCCACCTTAAATATTGGTCATCGTGCACTTATTTGCATGGAAATGAGTGAGCACGCAAGGGGGGATGGGTGGAGATGGGGAAAACGGCTGCTCCCTTTTTCCCCCAAATCCCTTTTGATTGTCTCTAACGAAAGGTTCGTTAACAAAATCCTATCTGAAATCACGCCCTTATCTGGGTCTGTACTTTTCGTCGATCTGATTAAATCAGCCACCAATGACATGCAAATATCAACTCTTAATGCCTGTTTACAATATAGACGGTTTCTAAAAGACGACAAACCCCATCACCATTATTTGTTTTCCGCTGAGGTGAAAAGGAGACGATTGATCAAGAGATTAAGGGGGGTTGAGGAAATTCGCGTTTTCCTCCAAATGTACCGACCTGCAACCATTTGTTTTAAAGTGAGAAGACCTTGTAGTTTGTCGTATTGGACTGCAATCGATTATTGTATTTTCTACTGAAAGTTTTGTTTAGTTTTCGATGTCGCTGTATCAAGTGACTGGTTCTTTCACAGACTGTATAGACATTTTGAATGTTGCTTTCGCAGAAGATGGCATCAAACCGTATAAAAGATGGCCTTTGTGTCCACTTGCATTTTATCTGTGCTGAGTTTTTACGAAGTCTAATATGTTTCCCATCTATAGTGGTTTTACTTTAATTATGAAAAGCCATCATTGTACTTTTTTTCTTCGTAATAATTATAAATCACATACTTGTGTATCAATCTAGAAAATATATACATTCACCATTCATTCCATGTTATCTAACCCATCGCCAAATAGTATTCTTCCTATAAGTCACACAAGAGGATCTGTCGTGTGGATTGATATGGTCTTTACGTTTTTCCTTCATCATTTTTCATTGACACTGATCTTGAGAAATGTGCAAAAGTAGCTGATTTAACTTTTAAAGGGAACATGTTTATCGATGGCTTCTTAAGTTTGAGCCCTGATTTTCCTGTCTTCACAATGCTTACCTTAGATTCAGGCGTGGAATTAAAACTGTCACATAATCCCTGCACTGTGCACGTGTATTCAAATAATTATAAACTTGTTGAATTTTTTAAAATAAAAAAGTAAGGAAATTTTAATACAAACAATTGATGCCGTTGTTTCCAAATTTATCCCCAATCTTTGATATTCAAAACTAGAGGATCAGTTTCTAAACAAACGAAAAGGTTTATTCGTGACCTTAAATGACCTTATTAAGTAACATCATAGCAACGAATCACTTATGTACTGCGTAGCTATTTACATGTACATTGTATTAGATAATTGTTTCAAAGGGGAATTTAAGGAAATTCGATTCCAAATAACTGACTGCATTGTCTATAAATTTAATACCACCTCTTGATATTTGATAGTAAAATGTAAGTTGATAAAGCAAAAAGCTATACATTTCATTAATTATTTGAAATTTCATTAATTATTTCATTACGTATTGGGTCACGTAGTGAACAGTGAGTGACCTCATTATTTAAATCTAAAAATGTCCTTTGAAAATACGTTTCTGACTCACAGTTCAAAGTCGATCGTGATCTTCAACGACACAGTCTAAATAACACCATGACAACAAATCAGTAATGGACATGTATTGCGCAGTTATAGCCTATTTGCAAACATTTTCTGAGTATTCGGTCATGTTGTTAGTTTATTAGCACACCATACACTAATAGCATAGATGCTCGTTTGGTGAATGTTATCCTTGCATTTTCGCTCGTGAACGGGGCTATCATGCATCTTCGTCTTTTCTTTTAATTGAGTGATTTATTCGGTCATAAAAGGTTTAATTTCCCATGCAAATCAACGCCTGTTTGCAGTAAACGAGCTATTCGTGATCAGTTTGGTCCCTTCACTGCTATGTGGATAAGAAAACCTCCCACAGCCACCTTCCTGAGACTTCTTGATCGATTTCTCTGGTTTTCTGCAGACGAATTTATTTTCGCAGCCACTACCTCTCCGCATTTAGACTAAATATCTCCTTTTCGAGGCACAATTTCAAATAAATTTCTCTCTATGGATGCGTGGAAATGGCTGAGCTGAGCCTGCTGGAGAATTCACATACCAGGGATTGGTACTAGATTTTTTCTGGTTCTTAAACAAGAGCGAAATGAGACGTTATTAAATCAACGTTTGTTGAGGAAACTATAGTTTTATTTCTGCCATTTAACTTCAATAGAGGAGTAGATTATGAGTGAGCTAGGAGCCTAGGACCTAAGGAGCGTTTATCAATGGTAATTTTCTGCGCTTATAGCTGGTATAGAAAAAACGACGGTAGGGAGGAGGCGAAATTATCCACTCATATTTATATGTCCTATGTATAGATAAACTAAATATCTAACTGATATCGTCGCATAAAATGCAAATACACGTCCCAGTCATAAATACGAGCTGGAATTTATGGTCTGGGAGGGAAACTCGAGCGAGCTGAGAGAGGAATTGGTACTGAAAATCTGAATTGAAATAAATTTCTAAGGAAAAGGAGCAATGTTCTATAGACAGCAAGAAATGCGACGTTTAGACGGCTTTTGGCTTCTTAATGAGCTTGATGGCTGAGGGGAAATTCACAAAATGCAGTCTTTTAGGTATGCAGTGTGAACATAACTTAACCATACTGTTTTTCTATAAGCATATATGTTTCCTAAGGCAATTGAAGTAAATTAATTATCCTATATGCTTAGGTCGTAGCATTTTGTTAATTACTTCTAGGGATATTTGCGTTTATATTTATTTTGGTTTGAAATGCTATCTACGTATACGCCACAAAGTTCAACATGCCTAGCCATCGATTAAACCTGAAATCAAATATCAGAACCGTGATACCGTTGTTAAGCATTTATTACCCCCAACATCGTTCCTGATCCTGCTCGCTGTTTAACCGCACAAACACATAAACAAGTGTTTGGCTGTGTCGCTGTAGCATAGGCCACTGATGTTGAAATTAATTTCATTCCTGCACAATAAAGCCTTCTGTGACGTCAAGCTGCGCTAACTTTTCTAACGAAGTACGAAAGTGATGGATAAATATTGAGTTTTATTTATACGACTACATCCACATCTTTACACCTGCTTGGAATTAATCTTAATGTCCGGCAATAGATCAAGGCGTAATAAATAAGCAATGTGGCCAAGTAAAGGCTGGAGTAATGCTGCGGGCAGAAATTGATAGAAACCTATTTAATGGGCAGATGCAGTTTGAGAAAGCGATAAAGCATCTTCAGCGAAATTAATTATCATGAGAAATACGTATTGCGCTGGGCCAGCGTTACAGTTGAAAAGTGAAACACGTTCTGGGGTGGCCAGATAGGCTTATAGAGATGTACATGGAGAATTTCATGACCGTTATGGATTGGTAGAAGGTTACTACGGGCAATAAATCGTTCTTTTTATTTCGATATGAAATTATTTCAGTAGCATCGAGTTAGTTTTAAACTAAATCGTTGGTAATAAAAGGAGGAAGAAGTAGGCAGTTGGCCCTTGGCGAAGAATCACTTAAAAGGATGCAATTTAAAATTTTCATTATTGGTGCACATGATAATAACAAATAACAAATGACCTAAAAGGTTTTACAACATGGTTGTTCATGTGTGCCCCGCGCCGCCATAAACATTAATAGTATAAGTGGGCTTCTTATGATGACTCGTAAGCTGGCAGTGATTGCCCCTGTGGTTTGGGGCACGCATTTTTGGTCATTTTTGGTTCTTGCGTTAGTTAAGAACTCAAGACAGGTGTCATTCGAGTGTTCCAGACAATGAAGGTTGAAATATAAATGTGTCATGCTAATTTGAATCTTGTAGAGAATATTTTGTAGTTTGTCCCCCAAAAACTTAGAATTTAATAACTTTTTAACACAACCTGAATTAAAAAGCAGCACACTGTTGTATATTGAACATAGTTATGTGCGCTCATATTTCATTTTTAAAAAAAATGCATGTCACTTGCATTATTCGTCTGTCCACATGCAAGTGATGACCATCGAAGTATTTTATTTGACAAACGCAATTAATTATCGGAAAATGCGAAACGGGTTCAAAACTGCCCGACATTCATGTAATGTTTTGTAATTAACCACGGTGTAAAGGTTATTTCAGAACGGATCAGAGAGAGAAATTTGTCACATTATATTCACCGTCCTTTACATTAATGCAGATAAATACCGACGCCTTTGACTACAAAATAATGTAAATCATCACATTTAGTGCAGTTACGCACTCGTGGCCATCCACATTTTATATGGCTTTCTGCAAACAATATCACGCGAGTTCTTTGACGAATTTATCAGTGATCACAAACGTCAATTATTCGTAATGGTTCAACTTGGTCGATATTCCCAACTTTCCGGTATGATGCCACACTCCCCCCTACGTTGAATTGCACCTATTACCAAATCGCTCTTCAGTCCTATTTCCATCTGTCTGTGTTCTAACGAAGTTGATATTCAATATTCATGAGACGAATTGTTGAGTATTGGACATCTGTTATAAAATCGCCTAATTATGTACTCTGGACAAGAATAACATTGTTCGTTTTCTCGTGTGATCATCGACCTGGTATCATCTAGACTTTGCCCTTCTGGATCGACCCGGTCCATTGCGAGATGAGATTTCTCAGTTCGCCATTCAATTTAATGAATGAGGCTCCTATTAGACAGAACTGTAGCTAACATTATCCGGAATGTATAAAAAACAGCAAAGTGAATTAGAAGCTGCAAAGGGGGAATTTGAAGGCCTCTTCAGACGGTGGCTGGGGAATCTAAAGCATTAAATCCCTGCATTTATTTGTGTTTTCACTCTTATTGTAAGTGGAATTGGAGTGACCAAAGGTCTCATTAGCCAATCTTGTGTTTGGTCATGGATTTGCGGATGAAGGGAAAACGGGAAATCCGATTTTCTCTCGGACAGACTGACATCTCACTGATACTCATTTCTAGGGACTCAAATTTGATAGAAAAAAATCTTCGTACAATTGAGGAGAGGATCCGAAATTGTGGTGGGGAATTACAGTAGGGATAGACAAAGGGGGAAAAAAGATGCCATTCCTTCTGATACTGTAGCTCCTCCAATCGTTTTCGATTTTCTTTGTAATTGCGGTCCAATTCGCCACCTCCATCGCACTCAATTAGACCCTGCTCCAAATGTGCAAAAAATATTTACATTTTAACTATACTTGTCTAGTATGCAATAATGACTTCTGCCTTAGTTTTCGCAATTCTTCTTTCTTTTTTGGAGGGTTTACTTATAACCTTCATTAAACTAACCTAAAATAAAAAAATTTAAACTTCCCATCTGCAAACAATCACTGCGAGCCTATGAGAAATTCGGAGATGCCCACTTTCTCATTATGTCTACGTAGCAAGGTTTAATCTGTGGCAAACCAACTTTTCATGTTTGGAACGCCTCGTACATTTCATTATTTCAAACCCAGTGTTATTTCTTAGTAAATATTGTTTTGTCAGGTACATTGTAGGTTTGTTGTTAGTTGAAATTGGGTCTTTTTCAACTAACAAACCTATAAGGAAACCAGTAAGGAAATAATCGACTATATAAATTGCAGTACCGTAATGGTCGCTGTTCGCCAAATTACAGTTAATAATTATTAGTAAAATTACATAAGTTTGTGCAGTACATTATTTGAATACGGTTTATGATAAGTTTACGAAGATGCATGCATAACTTGGTTGGGGTTAAACTGGGTTTGCACATGTATATATTTCTTTTTTGGCTTGTGAATTAATGAGCTAATTTATTGCTTACATCTCTACATTTTTGACATTTCCATCTAGTATACATGTACTTGCATTGATAAGAAATCTGTAAGGACATGAAATACGTGATGACCTTAAGATTGCTTGAAAAATCACGTCTTTTATACGAGCTCGTCTATGACAATATAAATGTCGAAACATATCGTGAAATTGGTTCCCAACAGCAATATGTCCACTAGCTTGCACGTGTGTGGAATTCATAAATATGGCTAAGGCTAATAATCGTAAAATATAGACAGCCAATTGTTACATATGGCAGTATCTATGGGCCTTGGCTTTGAATAAATACACTTTACGATTTACGTGTAATGGTCAAGGCGCTCTTACCGTTTATCTTCATTGCAGAACGTGTTAAATTGTTTCTTTTTCGCAATTTATTGCAGTTCAGGCAAAAATATGGCTCGTAAGAGAAAGTGGGATAAAAGCAAGACACGCATGTAGGCTATCTTAAAAACGTGTTTATAACTCCTTCAAACCGAGAAGGTTATACTCGTAGTGATACCTAACGGCTGCATATGGGTGTTTGCAAGATATGGGTTTAAAAATGAGGTGAAGATTTACGATTTATTGTCTATGTTTTCGTGAAAAAACTCTGGTTAAAAAAGCAATTTATTCCGTGCGAGTTTTTTGTTTGCTTCTTCGCATTTACGTTCATCCATAAAGATGTTTTGGGCATGCGCAGCCTAGCGTAGCTTGAAACTTCTTCTATGTGATGTACATGTATGTATTATCTAAAGTAAAGGTGCGCATCTATAACACGCTGTCGTTTAGAATGTTGCGTGGAAAAACTGACCATATCCGAACATATTTTGCATATTATCCCACATTATATGGTATTATTCATACATGCGTTCATACGTTCTCGGCCATCGCCTTATGGGTCCTCTTATACCATGCGGACTTTTGGGGCACCCTGTAATCGGCCGTTTTCGTTTTCGACCGATATCTCAGGTAATTTGCGGCCGATATGGGTGCGGTATGGGTTTAAATCCAGGCCTGTCCTAGAAATTAGATGTCTTAAAACTTGAATGAATAATACTCGTGTGATTTGATTCGAGGCTAGCTACATGTAGTTTTCTTTCAAGCCAATTAGGCAGTATAAGGGTATTGCTAAAGATGCACGGCGTACTTGTTTGGACATGTGTGCTTGCAAGATAAATGTAGTTAATGATAATGGCAGGATGTATTGGTTTATGGCTTCTAAATAATTGTTGATCTTCTCAACTTTATTTCGCAATCAATACTGCAAACGAATGGCCGACTGTCATGCATGGTTGATGCTAGAGCTGCAGTGCACCCATGCATGTTGCCTCTTATCAATATGCATATCGAGCTACATGTGTCCGGGTAGCTATATCTACCTCAATATACACTTAATATTTTAAAATGTACAGTACATGCCAGAAACTATACCAGGCTTATTGGAGAAGTTTGTAATCCAGTCGAGGATTACTCTTTCAGAATTCATATATCGATGAGCTAAAATCAATAAAGTGCATTGGCCCATGCCCTCCGCATGCAGCCAACTGTAGTAAACTGCATTTCAAAAGTCTGCCTGCTCTAAGCGCATTTGTCTAACGCACTTTGGCGGGATCTAAACAAATGCATGGATGATAGTGTTTTTTATCTTTTATTTCGATTGTGGGGTCGTCTAGCGACTGGGGAAAGATACACTTAAGCTAAACTTTCCAATGGTATCGAGGAAGCCATTGCAAAAAAATTAATGCGAAATTGCCGGTGGAAACTTTCTGATTATTCCGTCTAGCAGAAGTCACAACTGATGGCCCAGAGGCCAAATTCACTGATTTCCATTGTTTAAATCTCACCTCCTATCTAGATCCTGTGTGGTGGTAGTGCTTGCTTCACAGTGGAGCTACATTCTGCAGAATCGATAGTTTCTTTCAGGTTTCTTGTATTTCAAGTTTTTTAATAAATCAGGATGACAGTGATTTGTTTTACTTTTGAATATAGTATATGCTCTGCACTAAATGTGCATTTTACGTATTTGTTTACTCGTTTAACCTGAGCAAACATAGACAATCCTGTAATTTTTGATTTAGCTGCCCCAAATGCCATGCAATCACTGCCAACATACGAGCCTTTAGGAGAAGCTCACTTTCTCATAGTGACGCTGCTGGAGCTGGTCATATTTCGAAGCTACACAGGTTTTTCTTGTTTTTTTAGAGTTAGAGCCGAGTGTAGCATAAAGTTTCGAGAGAGTAAAATACTATGTCAATGCTTCATTAAATCGTTATGGTCACGTGGGCCACGTGTATTGGCTGTTCCCCCTGACCCACTTGAACTGCAAGACTGTGCAGCTTGCAACGTCTCGAATGTCATGTCCGGGACTTAACGCGTTCATTAGGTCACTGCGAATATCTCACTTCCGCTTAAGCTATTTCCTGAAAATCCGCGCAAATAGTTGAATCTTTAGAAGTTGTTGCCGTGCCGAGAGTAGTGGGATATTTACACTTCCATTTTCAAGTGTGGCATGGATTTAAGTACACTGTAGTCTACCAATGGAAAGTGCTCCATTTCCATGGTTGGGCATATGGTACGTGTATTTAGTGCCTCGATACACCACCTATAAATCCGACGACAGATCGGTGTGAGCATCCGGAACAGCGTGCATTAAGGAACAGTAATGTAACGCCATGGATCTATAACCATGTCCTCGTGATTACATAAAGTGACAAACATGTCATTGGACATCCTACTTCAGACAGAACTCTGAATATGCTGCGAAGGAATGAGTAAAATATACCTGTCTGCAAGTGACATTTTCCTCTTTAATAGTAAGCATACCAATTCGTGCTGCGTGTCTAGTCGAGGAACTTTTGGCATAACGACTGCCGCCAGTGGTGAAAAGTTCACCATTGGGATGTTGAAATTGCTCAATTTCACATTTCACGTCTGAAGAAGGTAATGCGTTATGAGCTAAGTAATATGTGTTTGTTTGGAAAGGCGCATCTTCTCAAAAGGACGGTGATTTAAAAGTTTGCGCTGAGTCATTAACCTGCAGCTAGCATTTGCACTCACTTAATTAATGCTAATAAGTGCGACACCTAAGGGCTTGGAATTGCTTTTGTGATTACTAGACGTGGGAACTGGGATCGTTGGACGACTGCCTTGTGAAATGAAGAGAGTAAAAAATAATGACTGGAAAAAAAGGGTGTTGAGATTATCATGTTAGTAGTTCTCCATTACGAGACATAAACGATAATTCCGTGAATATGACACACAATTAGTAGTGAACTGTACAAATATAAATGTAATAACAGCTTTAAAATCCGGAACATTTACGATTAGTTGTTCAACAGTTTCTAAAATAATGTTCTGGCAAAGGTGAGCAGTCTAATGTGTATTGCTTTGTCTTCATGATTTAATTATTCCATCATGTTACCTGAAAACAGTGTCAAAATTCTGTAAAGATGACAACATAATTCTTACTATTTTCTCCTAAAGGCTCGAAGGTCAGCAGTGATTGCCCCTTGGAGGGGCAGCTAACTCAAGAAATCTTCTATTTAGGTTATTTTTGTAAAGGTTAGATTAGGATAGGTTAGGTTGTGCCTATTTTGTGCCTGAGTGGCATACATTGTATCATGCTTGCTGTTATACAGGATGAACCAAAAAAGCTGTTACTACTTATAAGGGGCTGGCATGTTTTTATTATTTATTCAAGAAATCCTGCTGTTATTATTATGCCATTAATGCCAACTAAAACTAACGCATTTGTCAAACTTTGCTTTTTGGTTGTCAATACATACTGTACTGTGTATGCAGTCGGTAACCGTACTAATAAAGCTAATATATAGGTCGTTTGTCCATACAAGTCGTACATCTGTTTGATTCGCCCTCTATCCAGTTCTTTTTTGTCAACATTTTAAAGGAATAAAGGAGTGATGTCTAATGATATATCGTCTATGTATCGGAGAAAAACATTACAACATTACGCTCGTACTGATATGGAGCCATGCCCCATACCAACGGGGTCAACGCTTTTCCAACTATTGTTACCGATGCCAGGCTGACAAAAAACTTGTTCACATGTATTAGACTTTGATGCAGTAGACAGAGATAAGCTTTGTTTTTAATTTTCCGTTTTTTTACGGTATACGGTACCGTATCTTCGACATTTATCTGGAGAGATGATATATGTATGTCTGTCTGGCAGTGCTCTTTTTTTCTCACGCCTTAACGTTGAAAAATCCCACCATATATTACTGAATGCATTTTCTATGCAGTCCTGTCTGCCATCATTTTTGCTGGGACGCGGACGTAACAAACAACTCCCATCTAGCGCTGCAATAAAAATAATGTTCTTTTTTTCGTGCTGGCGTCCGAACGACTTGGTCAATGTCCACCCAACTATCAAAATGGTCTTTTCACTCAACGATGATTGTTGTGACGAAGACGTGTAGATCTTGTTCTGTATGAAGCCACGTGTGTAGCACTGAAGGTCGTAAAATGACCACAGGCTGCAGTAAAATTGTCACCACTTTGACCCATTTTTCCTTTGGATTTCTTATATCTATTACAAATATATCTCTCGTCCCTATCATCTTTTTTCATTTTCCATCCTACATTTATGACTTTGTAAGCTATCGACTAAATTATGATTTCACTAAACTAACTCTACAGTGGATGTAGCTGCATGAAAGCTTGAACCAGGACCGAAACCTTTGCTTCTTGGTCATTTTACACGAATTGTAACTGATTCTGTAGCCGCTTTGACACCGCTCATAACACGCTCAGTGGCTCAAGAAGCGTCAATCAACAGGAGGTGACACGATTACTATAAAATGGATCAAATTGTATAAAAGCATGACTTTCACATTCTGTTACTTATTCATATACCCGTAATCACATCTACGAACAATTAAATGTACAACTAGCACATGCATTCTGCTGGAGTAATTAAAGACTGTATGTGAGATAGTCAACAAAATGTTGCGACATAGACAGCAACGTATTAACGTCAGGGCAAAATGTTTAATATCCACTTTTTAAGCATTATTAAAGCATGATGAGCAACTCGTAACTTTTGAGCATAATAAACATTACACGTAGAATCCTTGTTTAGAAAGCTGCACTTGTTTCCCAATGCGACTAGCTTCAGCAGATTTTTCCAAGCTACCTTGCCCTTGCGTTATACCTTCATAGGAAACCCAGCTTCCGGTCCGGTTCCATAACACGCAAGCTGCCGTAAACCCTATGAATAATATACATTGCCGTTTTCCCGTCTGCCAACATCACCATGAATTATTCATCTTTATTTAATGCCTGTAGCTTAGAGTTTTTCACTCACTTTCTCTGTCAAACTTTATATTTTATATACAGTGCACCTTGCGCATGTCTATAGCTCACTTTTCTCGTTTTTAACAGTTGAGAGCTATTGGCTGAGTGTTTTATATAGACCTAAAGGCACTGTAGTTTCATATATCGCATTTTGTTTGGATTTTTTTGTTCCTTTTTCCCTTTTTTTCCGTTTGAATTTCATAAGTGTAAAAGAATCATCCGATATTTTGTTGAATTATCAGATTTCTTTATTTTTCCTCATGTTTTGGATCTTTTTCTTCTCTTCCAGAAACGAACGCTGTTATCGATGTATTGTCGTTCACAAGAAACACGAAAACGTCTTGCAGTATAAAGAAAGTAAGTTTTGTTGAAGTTATGCAATTTTAATGTGATTGGTGTTCAAAGGTATTTTCAAGGTATTATGATATTAGCGACAATCAACTTTATAATTACATTATACATATACTATGTACACGTACATGCAGATGTATACAGCATTTCTTAATTTTCTTTTCTACGATGCTGTTCGTAAAGTTACCAACAGTTCCACAATAATTTGGTTGGTGTAAAATTCATCTGCTAAGTATCTGTCCTCCAAATAAGTGAAAAGTAAAATACGAACGCTATTTTACACATAGAATTTTGCAATGATATGGAGTTTTTTGCAGGCATTAAGTATGGAATTGAATATTTGAAATATATCTGTTGCAACTGAAAATGTGATCGATTGTAAGTTTTCCTATGTGGTTTTCTATTATTGGTTTCATCATTTTAGACAATTGTATAAATAACACTTCAGAATATCTTAAAAGTCGAAACACCAAGTCGGGCTTCAAATCCGTGGAGACTATGGTGCTGTTGCTACTTTATTGCAATGTACTTACATGTTGTTATTCGGGAAATTTGAGTTATGCACATCGCAGTCCTCGTGCTGCAATTTGAACTGTCAACATGACGTGCACCGATGCTGTTTATATTGTTTTCCGAAAGCAAACATCCAGTGTTTAATTAATAATCTAAAATATGTCGTCCTTAATCATGAAGTATGTCCACTCAATGCACAGAGAATCGATTACATTACTAAAACGTTGACACTACGAAATGCAACTTTCGTTATATCCAATACGAGTTTGTGCATAGTACACTGAAGTATGTTCGCCACAACAACATTTGTAAACCAAAAAAATTTCGAGTTTCTTCAAATCATTTTGTGACAGGCAGCTTTTAGCGCTCAGCATTCTGTCTCGAATGTCAAAATTGTATGGTGGAAATATGCCAAGAATTTGTCAAGTGTCAAAGCTGGCTTAAGTTTCCTATTTTCTATTCTTTGTCTATCACTTCTGCATTTTCTTTTCGCCTGTTTCAATATTTCGCCGAATCGTGCTCTGGTGGGGGCACTGGAGAAATGGTAAAATGTCCAAGATAGTAACACGCCCATGTTAAAGGGGTAGCTTTACCAGACCCGACCATTTCAGTGTGCATTGCATATTGAATTACCAGTTGCAAGTGGACATACAAGATCTTAAAACACCTTTAAAATATTCAAGGTGCTGTATGGAGTATTTGTAGCTAATAATTTTGAAATGCTTCATGGAATTACAGCAATAGAACACTGAATGTTAAACGGTTTCGCTACCATACTGTGAAGTTGTGCAACAAATTTGACATATTAAGAATAAGTAGAATAAGTTCACTGAAAAATGTTATAGTGCCATTGAAACATGTTATTACTCACTATTAGAAAGCATTATTTCAACAATATTTTTGTGATTTTCAATTCTGTTTGCAAACAAAAGATAGAACCGATATACTCTACAGTGTATATGCATGAAACCAGCAATTTACTCTCATTTATGCCTCAGTTTCACTATTCCAACTAGTAAAATATGGTGATTTAGTTTCAAGCGAATTCCCATCAGACTAATGGGTAAATTCCGGCGAAGTTGACTTGAGCACGTCCTCTACCGGCGGACACTAGTTATTCTTGGTTTATCGTGCAATACATGGATTTTCGGATCAGAGCTCTACATATAATGTGGAAAATGCGAGGCATGCCTGATTTTCAGCGTGTGACACACATGCTAATGTAATCAGCAGGGATAAACTCGCCAACCTCAAGCCTAGATCACTGGAGAATTGAACCCTGCCATGGCCAATGGCGGATTCGTGTGTCAGATAGGCCCTTGGTGATAATACGAAACAAGCAAACTGCATATTTAATTAATGGAAGAATGCGTTTTAATGGGATGCGAGGCAGGTAAATCACAATTGGATGGGCCCAAAAAAAGAGGTCGGATAGCACTTTGGAGCGTTGATACCCTTTCCATTTACTGCTGTCTTCACCCTGAGAGGAAAACGTTCTCTCAGATTTGGTCGAACCCATCATCGACATTTTAGTAATGGAAATTCCCTGTTTTCACTATGACAACTTAATGGAAATAGTTGTTGTTGTGATTTCGGTCCCCTTCATTTCAGACGCAGGCTAGCTCCTCCCCCTCTTCCACATGTCACATTCAGACGAATTATTATAGGCTGCGTGTAGGCCTTCAGCGTGTAGAAATATTCATACATGTAGAATGCAGTGCAACGCTAACAAAATGGTGCATTATGCATTGTTATGTCCTTCACGCATTTATGTCCACTTTGAGGACTTGCATCGCACGCTACGTCTTGCCAGATAGTTGCTTTTTAAGATCAGATTTGCGAGTGGAAAAATGGGCAAAATTTCTTATTCATTCCCCCCTGCCTATTTTGCATCCCATATGATGTGCAAATTCATACTCCCTGCCCAATTTTGTTTTGAGGTAGGGGATGGAATGCGAAATTTGCGTGTGTGGAAACGGTGATGTATAATGGGGCAAAAAGGACCCGAACCGTTGTGGCCACCCGGCCTAGCCTTTCAGGTGTTATCAATTGAGGTATTTCATGTGAAAAATATAAATTAAGCTGCGGTTTTGAGAAGTTGAAGCTCTGTATGCAGTACGAGTGCTAGTTGTTGCACGACGTTATGGAGGTTATATCGTTTTTTTTACAAACTTTTATTTAACTTGACATGAGCTTTGTCTGTCTCTGTGAGCCTGTTTTTCTGAGCCACTGTTTGACTGCTTTATAATTTGGATTTTCATTTTCAATTTTACGCCATTGCAATAAATGTCAGCAATTTCAAACATCAAACTTCAAGATATTTATTCTCAAAATTTGACTTTTAAGTTAGGATCTGCCATACGCTCGTATTTGCCAATAACCCCTGGAAATAGGTAGCTTCAGATTATCAGCAATAATGCACAGTACATCTTTCAGGAACACTTCTATGAAAACAGGAATAGGGGATTATTGCACACATTAAGATGTTTCATCTCCCATTCAAATTAAGCCGATTACAAACCGCAAATCATAAGATTGGAAATATGTAGAAGTTTTTAATGCTTATGCTGCTAAATATGAATGCTAAAATTGGTTGCTGAGAAAAGCAATTGAACAATAGTAACAATAGTGGTTCCCGGGATAAGTTTAATTTGGGAATTACATGAGCTATTAAACGGGATTTGCTCGCTCGGTAGAGCCACTTCTTGAATCGTGTTTAATTTATTTTTAACTAAGCATTAATATTGAGTGCAGTGCTATTTCTCTACGGAAATCATTTTCGCAGTGTTGTGTACGGTACTGTGTAGAATCTGTTTAGCCCATAGCTTGTCAATATTTGTGTTTCTTGTTTGCTAATTGTTTATTAATCATCTGTTAAGGCAAATGGCCAATTAATGTACGCTCGCCAAAGGGCAATCAAATTTAGAAAGCTGGTCTAATAAGCCCTTTATAACTAATTAACTAAGTTATTATTCGTGCAGCGCTGACATGGACTGCATTAAATTAGCAACCCGTACCCTAATGAGGAAATTCTTGTAACGCTTTTCTGGGCGAGTATTTTATCGATTGTTGTATGTAAGATAACATTTTGCCATTTCTTGTCAATCATTACAACAGGTGCATGAGATAATTAATGTCCTTCGTTTAAGAGCGTTTAAATACAAGAGCCTTAATCAGGCCATCGACAACCGAGTGCTTACCCCTGTTTGTAATCGCAGACGAACTCTGTATTTGTGTTGTGTCATGCACAATAGACAAATATTTAGCTTCGTGCCATCTTAATTAGTTACAGCAAGCTAGGAAAATAGTCCTGGGAAATGCCGCGCTTCGCTCCATGCGATTTTCAGTTTGCCAATCCTTTCCTTGATTTCTGTAAACATCCCCATGCAATCAAACATTTGCTTTTATCCAAGAAGTAAAAAGGAATGGGGTTTAGCCTGCACTTGATTGAAGTGATATATTTGTGTCACTATTTCAAACTTATTTATTAACTTGCACTTTTAATGTTATCTTTTATCACATTCCTTTTTATCTATTTTCTTTCTTGTTTTCAAAAGTTTGCATTCTCTAGATTGGTATCTTGTTTAACGAGAACTGCTTGGTATTAAATACTCTTGCATATTACAATGCCTTGACGGTTACATGTATTTCAAGACTATTATTTAACCTTGAGTGGTCTTTCAGGAAAACTTAAGTACAGAAATTCCAAAAAATGATATTATTGTATAGTGCTGCTTTAACCTTGCCTTCGTAAGTCGTATGAACGGTATAATAGCAGGAATATACTGAATTCTCTCAAACCTAGCTGATGTCATTGAGGATAACCATATTACTGCTCTGTAACGTGCAAATAAAATGTCAAATTGGCCCTGGAATGTTCTGCATGTTTCAGGTGGTTAACCCATATTGCGTTAGACACCATTTTAAAATGTCGTTAAGATGACGGCTAAAAGGTTTTATGGGTATCATTTTCTACCGTTATTCTTCCGTGCAATGTACAGCATGATGGGATTGCGGTTTTCAGGAGAATGTGTATGACCTACTGCAGGAATCTTTCCAATATTATATGGAGATTAATGTGATTTTTTCTGTTTGTCTAGCTTTTTGTGATTCGTACAAGGATACCTTGGAGGGGATGTGCTCACGAATCAATGGCGATGCTCAACTTCATTCAATGTTTCGCTGTAAGTCCATGAATATTTTACATCTCCTTGATATCCAAATGTATTCTTGGTGAAAGAAATGGAAAACTCGATAAACAAAAATGTAAACCTGGGAATAAAAGCCATTGTGGGGATGTGGTCAGGCAAACAATTAGTGTAAAAGGTCGGAATAATTCCAAAGTAATATCGTTGACGAAAACGACAAAGATATACGTATAATTATTAAACTGTAGAATAACAATGCTTTCGATCTTCGGTTACAAAAATATAAAAATGAAAACATTATCCCAACGGAACTGGAGATAGGCACCCACTTCTATTTTCAACAAACTATCGAATTTAATTCCCATTTATTGTATTGATAATTAAAGGGATTTCATGATTGTATACATGTAATGATGATATTAATATTTTAACTCTATTTTCAGTGAATGCCTCGCCAATGGTGTGTCCTATTCGTGGCCCTTTAAACTTTAGTTACAACCGTGGACATGGCGAATGCAACTCCCCTGTCTCGAGCATTGATTCCTGTATAGATGACTTCAGACTGCTCTTTCGTTACCAAGCTTGTCCAGATGTTCCAGGCACAGAAAGCACAGGTCAGTTTATGTGTTGCAATGTCTCAAAATACAGTTAACAGATGTTTTTTTTGATGGTTTGTTAATATAAATGTTTCGTTTCCTATGTGTCCCATACAATAAGCAATTAATATTGCAACTTAAAATTGGCATGTCCTGATTTTGCATAGTGGTCAGTTTGGTCAGGGCAATTTGTTTTAAAATTTCTAAATGTCAGAGAAATAGAAAATTTGAGTTGTGTGTGAACTCTATATGAAGGTGATTATTTAATATGGTGAACATTGGAAACATGGGAAACATTAAATAAGTTCCTTTTTTCAGCAATTACGTTTTTCCAATTACCATCAAAGGAACATTTGTTTTTGAACTGGTTACCATTATTGGGAGATAAATACAAGACGCGAAACGAGTTATTTTTCAATATGTTTACCAATTCCATAACTTCCAAAAAACGTGTTCTGGCTTCTCTGAAACTGACACGCAAACCATACAGAAACTCGAACTTGAATGCATTCACTTATTAACCCGAGCTTGTATTACGAGTGCAACCGCAATTTTGAATCAAAGCAATTCAAGAAGTTGAACTGGTTTGTTTTTGCGCCATTGTTTGAGGCAGTGACCCGTATATCCAAACCCAAACGCCAAGCTGCCAACATCCAATCGATATAGACCAATGGAAAGTTCATGATGACAAAAAATCACTCTTTTCGCAATATTTTTCCTTATATCTTATCTCTGCATTTAATATATATCTGGTATATGCTTTTATTTACTGCGGGCCTGTTTTCTCCACTGATATATTAAATACTAAAGTAAACATGGAGACGATAGCAGACATCCTCAATCGTTCTTCTATTGCGAATTCTAAGTTGAAAATGCAGTAAAAAATGCCCAGCTTTCTGCTCTTCCTATAGCTGTTTTCAGTGCTGAATTTGCATATGGGTATAGGCTACAGATGTTTCTGATTGCTCATTGCTCCAGGAAACTGAGATGGATGAAAGAAGCGGATGAAAAGACGCGCTAGGGCCTACAAGCTTGTATAAGATTTCTATGCTGCTGCAGTTGGTTATAGTGGTTGAAAAGAAGGCTACTTACTTACGTAAGCAAAAAGTCAAGCAGGTGTTCGTATCGGAATCGTTTGGGGAATCTTCACGTAGTTTTTGCCCAATGCACGTAAGGAAATTTATGGATCATAAATTTCGATTGGAATTGAAAAATGTATTTATATTTAAAGTGCACGCAGGGCTCAAATAGTGCACAATGGAAGTAGTAATTAATTTTCCCTCTTCAGAAACCTAATATAAGTTAAAAAGCAAGGGAGCTTTGATTATAAAATATTCTGGTGGAAAATATATTCCCAGACCCAAAGGTTTAGTCTCGTAACGCTGAATGAAATTGAATGTCTGGCAGCATAGGCCCGGAGATTTTTAAATCGTAGCAAATAAAATAGTAAAGACATGGCAACGGCTTGGCCCGGCATGCTATCTGCGATATTAGTCTTTTAAAGATGAAGCATCGTTCAAAAATGGCTTTTATCGTTCAGGTGCTTTTTTATCTTCTGCCATAACCGAGTGGTCATTTTGCGGAAACCTTGGTTTTTCCGTGTTAAACACGCATTTATCTTTTCCCCCTAATCCATCGTTTCATGAAACTGATGTTTTAGCCTTCGACTTTTCTACTTGTTTGCCGAGTGAAAAGCCAATATTGTTATCTCCCTTCTCTGGCATAGACCAAGACGCACATTTGTTCGCACTACCAACCAAGTGACCAGGAAACGAAAAAAAACCTGTGTGTACAAGGTGACTCAAATATTCCGAGTAAAGCAACCATCCAAACATAGTTGGTTAGAATGATAACAATAGGCATCTACTAACAAGCTAATCGTAAGGCAATCACCGCCAGCATAGGTGTGGTTAGGGAAAGCCTACGTTTAGTTGTCCATGCTATTGAATAGGGTAAAATCCGATGTAAACCAAAAATATGTTCATATGGCACGTTAATAACAAGTTTGTCAAAACTGGAAAGGTTGCATTGAAGGCAACTTTGGCGAATACATGCATCAATTGTTTTTTTTTTATAAAAAAAACATTATTCATGCTTTATCGTTATCTGAAACAATGATATGACATTAAGATTGTCCCAAACGGCTTGAACCAAAAATGCTGTATGGTAATGCAATCATTATACGGATACCTGTTTTTGCAATCCAGTATGATTCCTACACTAAAAAAAAGGGAAATGAAATACATATTTATATTACTGTTCAGCTGTAAGCACAAATCTGACATACCTAAACAAGGAAGAAATTATCCTCATGTTATTTTATTGGTTTTTTTATTCGCAATGTTGACGAATCGTTCTTGTTATTAAAAATTCAGAAAGATACATGCTTATGTTAAACGAAGGTTTCCATTTAGGTTTTTAAGCAGTAGATGTTTACCATAGTGTCTCCTAAACTTAAGGGAATGCTAAAGTTAATGCGTGTATCGAAATTTGTAAATGAAAATGAAACAATTTAAGAAAGCTGAATAACAGATTTTTCCGAATTGATATTGATAAAGTCTCTTTAAAAGTTTTATTAATGTTAAAATCAACTCAATTTGAAAAAACTAATTATGGACGATTTCTGTGGAATCATCACCATTACGCCTTAATTGTTTTATCTGAAACAAAAGCGCATTATGTTAAAGGTAAATGAAATCTTCATGCTCGCAAATTAATTGCATTATAAGCGTAATTTTTATACGGTCTCAGCCAATTGAAAGCCAGTTTGCAGACTGCAATTAAAAAACAAAACCCTCCTTATATAGGGAAAGCAGAATAACCTTATCGTAAAAAACATTAATGTTCTGCTTGAAATAATTTAATGCGTATAATGAAGAGCTGGGATTGGGCAATTTACTCCTTTAAAAGGAGACTTAAGTGAATTTCTTGTCGAGAAAACCAATTTCTTTCCAGCTGTTCACCCCATTTTCATTTTCTTATTTTTATTTTTGAGGGTGGCTTTTATGTTACATTCATGCAAATGTTGCCATCTTGATCTTCACTTCCTCTTACGCAGTTGTTGTCTGTTAAGATTTTATTAAGGGTTTTGCCTGGATATGGTCTTAGCGTGTAAGATGTTGCGTGCATTTGCGTGTTTGTGGTTTGGAGTCACGGGTGTGAAGGTCTAAAAGAATAGATTTGGAATCTTAAATGAGCACGGGATGAGTTTAAGGAGAAATGTCGCTCTTCTCTAAAGTTACCAATTTATTTCATATATGCATTTTACAAAAAAATCACCGCAATCTGAGCTTATTAATAGGAAGACAACTTTTTTCACATATTGATATAGGATTGCTTTCTTTTGCATGCATTCGTATTGGTAAAATACAATAGTTGAAACATATGCAATGTTATGTGTTGAGAAGTTATCAGAAAGCTAACTCGTATAGCTTGAATAGATAGTATTGCAACTCCTAATGTCTAATTTTTGTATTTCTGTATTTTAGCTGAAGTGCTTGTGTGTCTGGCCACTTGGCGAGAAGGATCCATGCGTTATTTAGTGGGGCGTTTGGAGCATCGTTTACTTGCTACAGACGAAGACAGATTCAGATGCTTTGTAAGTTAATTGCAGTAATTATTATCCTTTTGGGGGGGTTTATAATCTTATCATCATTTGGTATAAGAAAAAATGTTTTGTTAATGTCTGTGGTAATCACAATCCCATACTTACGGCCAAGTCCTTGTTTTTCTTTTTCGCTGTACTGTATATTACGCCTTGCTCTGCCCTTCAACATAAATTGGTGATTTTTCCTTTCAACTCGCATACTTACAGTGATTGCCCCTATGCAGGCGCAGCTACACCGTAAATCAAAAAATCACTTTTTAGGCTAGTTTTGGTTAGGTTAGATCAGGCCCACGAAGGAAAAAAGATTAAGAAACAAAACAGCAATACTAATAATATACCCAATCCAAAATGTAGAAAACGTATTTCCACAGCTAAGACAGGTGTCATTCCTGTTTTCAAGACCAGTAGAGTTGAAGTAAACATATTTTGTGCATATTTCCTTTCCCCGATGCTGTCCACACACCACAACATTAGAGAAATGTGTCCTTTTTGGACATCCGTTTTCTCTAATATGTGGGTAACACCATATGATGGCCATTCAATGATGATAGCGTTGTGGTTAATTGCGGACGACTGTACTGTCATCAGCCATGAAGGGATAAACATTTTAACGCGCTTATTAAAAGATGGCAGGATTCATCTGACACCCAACGTCTGCTGCACTTCTAATGTTGCCTGGCATCTGCTTCCTTCTTTCATTTTTCTTAATGGGTAATTTTTGTCTTCAGCAAACTTTGATACTCTCTCCAGCAGCCTCCTTTCCCCGGTTGCCTTCGTAATTAATATCTACATTTCCCGTACATTAATGACTTCTTTCTCGGTCGATGTTAGCCGTTTTTTGCCTGCCATTCTCCTAATTATGCTAACTGGCGTCTCCTTCCATCCCGCCGTAGTCCATCAATTGTTGAAAGGATTTGAGTGTTTTATATTGCCTATTCGCAGGGACAGAAAATTAACTGGCTTAGTATTAATTAGATTCTCACTCGAATCCCCTATATCAGTATGCGTGCACACACGCGGCGCTCCTACCAGCAGTTTTTCTAAGCCCTTGCTATTCATCCGGGCTGCTGGCTCGTAAAGTCTCCCATTAATGAATGGTACTCACTAAGCTCGGTAGGCGGAAAAGGCTTCCAGGTCTCATCAACATGTTCTGGAAAGTCTAATCGCCGGTTCCACCAAACACTTCAGACGCCATTCGCGATTAATTTGTCCTTTGTCGCCCTAAACGAAGGTCCCCCAGGTCCTTCACGAGCTTATGAAAAACTTTTGGACATCAATCTGGACTGGTCAATATGTCGCTAAACAGTTTGATCCAGTGGTTGGCTTCGTGTGTTAACTAAATCTAATTAGGCCAGTCCTGCAAGAATCGATTTCACTCCAAATATTATAATTTTCGATACATGCCTGATACATGCCTTACACTCACCAAAACATGGCGCAAGACAATTGAAAAACAAACAAAAAAAACAAAAAACAATTCGATTGTTTTATACAATATGCACTGCACCTAATAGACGCCTGAATCTCCAGATTCATTCTCCTGAATGCTGGCAGTGATTACTTGGCGTTTGGGCAGCTTAAAAGTTGTTAGATTTGAGTACAATTAATTAAACACAAAATAACAAAAAAAGGAAAATTCTGAATGTTAAATACGCAATGTTCAATAATGTTTGACAACTTCTCCTTTGTCTGAATCTTTGCCCCAATAGCTAGTTGTATCTAATATGGAAATAATTTGTTAGTGCTCGGGTATTGCTGGTATGAAAATGCGGCAGTGTAGGTTGCTAGATTGCATAAAATATAATTCGCCTTTAAATCAAGGATGAACTGCGAAAAAGATTGGATATGTAAAATGATCCGTATTTGTTGCTCGTAATACTCAAGGTCATCTCAAATTAGATTTAAAGTCTTCATTCGATTTCCATTAAAGATTTAAAGTGCTGGTCAAGCCGGCTGATTCCGTTCTAATGGACATTTTATTAAATTTGCGATAGTCTTTATATAGTATATAGGTACATCTATAGAGTCTAGTTAATTAAGCTAATTACAATCGGAACGTATTACTTGATTACATTTGTTAGCGTTTATTTTTCACAAGTTAATTGTGGTGCTAGATGAAGCAATCAAGCAAACCGCGAGATTAAGACTAAATTAATATTACATCAGTTTGAGCAGGATTGTATTCAATAGCTTCATTGTGACATATTCGCTCGTTCATAACAACTTTAGTAGTCAAATTGAAAAGGAAAGCGAAAATTGGGATTAAGGATTAATTGCCTTTGTCCAATAGTACTACGTTTAGGGCATTGGTATAGCAGAAGTAAAACCCCTATGAAAACAATGACATTTTTGGATAGAGCTGAAATGTAAGATTCTTAAAATATTCGAAATTCGTATCTCCTTAGGTATTGGAACGAGGCTGCAGTCAGCTGCAAGTTTCTATTTGTTCACAAGTATGCAATTGTTGACTTAGGCATTTAAGTAATCAAAATGTTTGGTTATTATTTTGATAGTCATCCAATATAACCCCAGGGAAAGCAATAGCTGAATGCTTCAGCGTTAGCAGTGATTGCCTATCGACATAGAAAACTTATCGCGAGCGAACGTTTACCACCCTATGCCATTAAACGAACCCAAATATTGGGAATTATTATCATAGCCATTCAATGTAACTCTTGAGACAAAACACTGATTACATAATGTAAGTACGGGAAGCGTTGATTGCCAACAGGGTTGGAACACGGAAGATAAGGTCCACCAATAAGGTCTGACCAATGAGAGCAAGCTTTGCTATCGAGCACACTGAGGTAGAAAAAGTAGACACTCATCCAGCCACAATATAATTTTCAATTTATAAAATATCATATGACCCCTAACTCGATTTAGTTCTGTTGGACGAATCACCGCTACAAATAAAAAAAAATGAAAAAAGATTTAATTTCCTGTGGCCGGAAATTTGCTCATTACATTATTAGCGAACATTCGATCCTGTACTGTACTGAGAAAAAAAACTCGATAGATTTTATAAAGTTAAAGAGTAAGCAATCCATACGAGCATCGGTGCAACCAGTGATTGCAGATATATAGGCGCTCAGAAAAATCAGTTGAACGACATGCGCCAAACCTCCTTATTATTGAATAAGGTTTTTTTTGCTGGTCGTTGAGTGTTTGTCAAAATGCAATCGGGGATCTTAAAATTTTAAGGGGTTCTCCCATTACTTCAACGATGTCATATATTACGTCGCCGAAGAGCACTTTTCCCAGATAATGGCATTTCTCCGTCGTTCGATGAGGCTTAATTGATGCCTAATTCAACAGGCTGACAGATTGACATCGTGCATTATGAAACCTAAAATCTGGAGAACAACAAGTACGGGGTCGCTTTCATTCCGGCAAAAATTGCAAATTCAATGATAACGTGAT
The DNA here is from genome assembly GCA_034695085.1 of Cylindroiulus punctatus. NCBI lineage: Eukaryota > Metazoa > Arthropoda > Diplopoda > Julida > Julidae > Cylindroiulus > Cylindroiulus punctatus. The sequence goes on from JAQFYZ010000312.1 coordinate 38,857, forward strand.
GCTACAAATAGAACTTTAGAGTTTTGCTGTCGGTTAAATGCCCCTTATACGGCCTGGTTTAGTTTACAAATAACATAACTACGTCCATCAGGAAGTGGACTTTTGTCCTTCCTCCACCCGAGTACGTTAGGCTAGGCAGAAAAAAAGACTATTCATTCAAATGAAATGTATCAAAATTCGACATAAGATAGGTGTCATTTAACTCTTCGCAACAAGTAAGTTCAAATACGTACATGTTGATCATATATTTCTACCCTCTCTACACAATTATATTAAAAAAGCTAATTGGTGCAATGACACAATATAGCACAATAATGGCACGAAATAGGTTTAGAGAAACTAATGATTTTCGATTTCATGTACATGTATTTGCTTTTATTACATTCATTCATTCCATTTCATCTATTTCATGTATTGCTGTCAGCAGGCAGCGCGGCAACCCCTGGTATCTGTAAGCCAAATACATTCAGTGTAACAATGTGTTGCTTGTAACTATCCGTTTTTAAAAATGAATTTTTATAATGAAGGGAAAACTTCATGATCATCAACAAACTCAGCCTGGACATGTACTGTCGCGTCAGGATTTTCGTGTGATAAACTTATATGATCTAATGAAGGCATCCATCGTGAAATGCATGTTCCTTAATTGCGCACCTTTATCGCTTTGTTTCTCTATTAACTGACACATGTTCAGCAGCTGTTCTCGGGCATGTAAATGCAAGTTGCTGAACATATGCATCGTGTCTCTTCGTACTCCTTTTTCGAGTTCGTTGGCGGAATATCCCCACGACAGTTGGCATAGACGCCCTCGAGTTTGCTTATGTTGGCGAAGTAGACGGACGCATTACATGTCATTGCTGATGACATTACGTATGCTACCTTTCCTCTCCATATCTCCTTCTATTGTACCCTAAGAGCCTCTTCCATTATTACCATTCCTGTTGCATAGATATGTTCGTGTTATTTGTCCAATGTGTGCCCATCCACAAGTAACAAACAATTGAACGAGCAATTTCTCCCATTTTCAATGGTGTACATTGACACAGTCCAATGCTCTTGTGTCAACACGCACCGTTCATCCAAAGCGACGTCACGGACGTGTATACATGCACGGGAAATGTGACAATGGAGCGTGACAACCTACAGCTTTACCCTCTACTGCATGATGGGTGAGATGCGTGGACGCTTTTCTGATAATGCAGAGCCGGAGAAATTTCCCACAGGCCCGCGAATATGCAGCTGGGTTTATACTGTACCTGTTTGGCCATCGATTTGGGAGGGGGCTGCGGGAGAATGTTTTTCCCTCACGTCGAAAAACTTGCCGCGCAAAATATGTTAATCGACGTGCCTTTTTTGTGTGTGCTATATTCGTTGAGATGCAGGGTGTTCCACGGAGTGGCTATAACCAGCAATCATTAGTAAAATGTTTTGAAAAGTTGACAACTAATTCCGTAACTAACTAAGTGGTCTTGACTAAGTGGTCTTTGGACTTGGTGTCATAACATTAGAGGTTTATCACCAATTTGAATGTTGTGGAGAAGGACGAGATACACCTACAGTATAAACGGTTCATTTATACTAGGTAACGTTTCTGTATATTGGTTGTGCTATGTCAGGTTTGTTGTACCACTGCACAGCTTAGCAGCTAGCATAATAGTGAAGTTACCGATTGAACCTCACAATTGTCAGTACACGTAGAACCAATTCTAAGAATACTTGGGTTATACTTGCCTATTCACAGAATACTGTAAGTCAATGATATTACAGTCTAGAATTATATACCTAATACTAATTCACAACACTGTCTTGAAATTTGCATATCACCAACAGCAGTGCAGCAATCCTGCCGTGCCAGACATTTGGAATAAATTCATACATGTAAATCTTTATGTTATCTTCATGAATACATAGCTTTCCTCTGCAGCTTTCAAAATTGATGTGGCTTTGGATTAGAAAGTGAACCGTTTGCAAATGCCAAGGTGCTGTTAAGTCAGATCGGATGCTTCATGGCCAACTATTGTGAACCACTAATGTTTTATTTTCATATTTCTTGACCACTCCCTGGAACACCCAGTATACATGTACTTATATGTAATTAGTCAGTGTTTTGTGTCAGTAAGCATTGTAAACAAGCAGCATTTAGTGTACACAAGGCTGTCCCCTTTTTAAATACTAATGTTGTTTTGGACTTGTGGCATCAACCGCAAATCCCGATTAACTTATCAGGGACATGGGCAAGTTTATTATCCAATGGAATCACCCTGAATGACTGAAATGAGCACTGTACATCACGATTCTTTTAGTTATTTCCTACTGGTGCTGTTTATTAATTTATGATGGGGGTGTGATTAGTTTACTTCAATTACTCCAGGCACGAACCTCACCGCTGAAATTGGCCTTCGTTAGTTGAAAATCCTATTTCCGAATCGATGTTTTTTATCAAGCCCACCCATGGCGGGATGAGCTAATTATTTGGCATGATTGTCAAGTGTGAACCCTATGAGATGCATCATGTACGAATTAGATCTATTTAAAAATGCATTGCCTACCCCGGGGGGCTACGTGCGCAGGGAGAGCTCGTTATCATATTAGATACGAAATTAAAACCATAGACTGTCTATCGACTATAGTTCATTTAGCAAATTTTAATTATGGCACGACATGCTATATTTCAGTTTCTCGAGTAAACATATTGTATACACGTGTCCTGCGTATACATGTACATGTATACTTACACACATGTAACACCATTATTGGCTAATCTCTTAAAATTCCTTGGAAGATGTAACCTACTGTACTTTATACCCTTAATTAACCCAGTTAAGTCTTCGATTTTTTTCATTTCCTTACTATCGGGCCTCATTTTAAACAAGAAATTGCTCTTATTTTTAATAAAAGATGGCACCGACTGTATCAACTATCATTCATTTTGCCTATTTTAATTATGGCTCGACATGCGAACTTTCAGTTTCTCGATTAAACTTACTACGTATAGTGTACAGGTAATGGAACTATTAGCTATTTTCTTGAAATTCCAAGTAGTTGCAACCTCAACGATTGAGTTCCTCATTGGTTTGTCAATTTCCAAAACTGTTGATTACCAGTGAGGAAATTTCGCAATTTAATACAAAACTGAATGCTATTATTACCGTAATGAAATCAAAATCGACTACTCATTGCAACACCCAACTACCCAAGTGCAGCACTGCGCACCATGTGCTGCAAAATTCTAGGCTTTATTTCAAATTTATTGCAAATTACATTTCAGAGTGAATCTTGTTCTTGATCCAGCTCGGCAAAGACAAAAGTCAGCGAATGGCCATTCTTTTTATTTTATTTTTTTGCAATCTTGCTTTTTTGTGGAATTAGCACTATTCCGTTGCTTTCCAATGGAGGTCAACAGCATGGAAGGCTGGCTGGCAGCCTCGCAGAGCAATAAAGATAAAAATGCTTCCTCGCCACCACCATCACTTCAACGTATACCAACATAATCTCCACAAAAAGATCTTTTCAAGTCAAGTATCACTTAGCGATATTACTTTCGACGAGATCAATTATTCTTGGCTTTTTTTTCAGCCATTATAAATCAGAGTCAAGTGATAAATGCTTAATGATTTATGCGCCATGATAGGAATGCCGGTATTTTCCCCCTTTGGACGTTTGTTGTTATTGTTCTTTTTGTGTACCGAACCTGCGCAATGGCTGCCGATGAATGGTGTGAATGAGTGGACTATTGAGTAATTGATGTGACCCAGAACCCAGCCAGGTCACCGTGGACTTAAATTATCCTGTCAGAACATTTAGAGTGGACAACAGATAAGATGGGAAGCAGCTCGACCATTGGTCGGCGCGCAATCTTTATTAGCGGACATTTTGTGGCTTCAAAACTCAGGTTATCGCCTTACAAATTTGGCTATCAATTCTCAGCAGCCCTTCACTTAATGGCGTTTGACCCTTTGCTCTTTGGGGCTCACTCTTTTCTTTCCATCACTCTGGGTCTTGGCAACCATTTTACAACTCGGTATTCTGCTCGTTCGGCAGGGAATAAATCTGCGGATCGAAAAAAAAATCGCATTTGCGAGGAACGCAGTCGGCCATATTGAGGTGCAATGCTTGTTGTACAACAGAACATGTACAACATGTAGAGTATCGTACAAACATGATTTCATATAATTTGTAATGCGGCTTTAATACGTTATTTGATTTGGCTTAAATTTGTAATGAAAACTCCTTCTGCAAACAATATTGGCATTGATGCAACTGATGCAACCCGAATGACGTTGCGCCTAAAGTTTTGGAAAACGTGTCATTAAGGCGAAAATGATTTAAACCACATTGGATATATTCAAAGGCTAGTTAATATGTGGTTCAAGCTGATTAATGTAAATGCGTTTACAGTATGCATAAACTGTAATGTTTGCAAAGCTGTTATTTTTTGTTCAACTGTAATTTTTTATTCCTGTGGGTTATAACGCTGTTCGGATGAGTCTCTCCATCCTTGAGATCTTCTCGAATTATTCTTGCTCTACTGTACATTATGCCCTGCTTCGCCATAGACACTATGAGAAAGTGGACTTCTCCTTATGGCTCATAGGCTGGCAGTGATTGCCTGAAAGCTGCTTGGACAGTAACATAATAAGAATTACCTTTAGTACTTTTCAGTATGAAATTAGTTCGGGATGAATCTCATAAATCATCTGCTGGCTTCTTCTCCAAGTTATATTTTAATCATCGCATTTTTCAGTTGAATAATGTTTGATTCAAAAGGGAGAAAAATGCACTGCGTGCCTAACTGGTTTTCCATTAATGTTGTCCATTGGTTCACTCGAGATTCGCCCGTTTCCAATTCAGAAACCGGGTTTTCGTTTTTTTACCGAAAACGAGCTTGGGGACACCTCAGTAAATATACGACATGGACTGCATGGGGATGTTATTTATATGCACTTTCTGTCCGTCCACTAGCTACTAATATCCTATATCGCAATATTTTTCGGCGAATGCTCATAAAAGTCGGCTAGATGCATGGCCGACTATTTTTCATCGTTTTTATTGCTGTTTCTTTCTCGCTGAATCCTGTATATGCACTATATTCAAGTTATGCCTTTGGGAGCTGAATACCTGTAGCTACTACATGTAATGAGTTTCCTGAGAACTTACATAGTTGTCGTTGGAGGGATTCCTAGTACCATAAGCGCATTTACGTTTAATCATTCGTTTCATAAAAAGGGATTTTTGTTTAAAAATTGACATAGACGTGTACAACCGCATAATCGAACACATCTTCCCACAGTATATGAACGCACGTCATATTTTTATTTCAATGTATTGTATGATAAGTAAATTAATGTTTGACAGTTTATCAATACATGCAGTATACTATATCTTAAAATGTATCAAACAGCTTTTTTCACTATATTCGTATAATGTAGGTTTTCAAACAAACTACATTATCGTTTCCTTTCTTGCATCAACTTCACAACATATTCATAATTTACGAAATGTACATTGAAGATATTATTATTTAATGACAAAACTATTCTATGAATGCGTTCTCTTTCATGGGACACTGCTCATGTTACATCCTTGAATTGTACACTAATGCTCGTAGAATTAATAAAAGCCGTTCTATAAAATAGCATCTGAATTTAGCTAGCTTAATAGCGTGAAATTGGCACGTGTAAAATTTCCGAGACACGTGTTAGTCCCTCAGTAATCCTCTTGTAGTCATTAAAATGCTTGACGTAAGAATATCTTCTCTTTTATAGCGTGAAAAGTTACAGCTCGCTCGTTTGGAAAATCAAAATTACAAAATTTGCTTTTCTGCCTAAAGATTCTGTGTAAGTTAAATGCTTCACGTAGAAACGTAATAGGGTGCGAAAATTGCGGTGGGTTTACGTTTGGGTTCACTCACTTAAATGAAACTCAGCAGTTGCATTCGAAGTGAATACAGCAGGCTGGCAGTGAAGTTAATGATCTCAGTCTCTTGCAACCGAGCTTGTTGTTATACACATCAGTCTACGTGGGATAATTACCATATCTGTTGTGTACATGGGAACATTATCAGAAAGGACGAGTCGTAAAGTACTAGTGGGTTTTGCGATTAAAGCAGATTAAATAAATATACAATGCAATGTTAGGGTACTATATTATTGTAACTATGCATTTTGAAGAATGCATCTTCGATGAAAGATGAAGACGAGGTTGTTGAAATTTGTCGGTGTTGTTGACCGAATGTTTTAACTATAGAATCATTTTTGTTGCCTTCGTTATTTCGCATGGTGTAGGAGGATTGCGTAGTTCCTTTCGACACTTTTATGCACACACATATTAGCGATATGGCGGATTGATAACACCTTTTCTGGGCCCTTAATGGAAAGGCCTTAGAGTGGCTTTAATGCATTGTGGTTTTCGTCTAGCCTTGCAGGAATTCAGGATATACTGCAGATTGTTGCCTGCTCCATTCAATGTTCACAAAATATTTATTTTTGACCCCGACGTTTCTAGTGTACAAGAATGACACCTTTCCGGATGTACTCCCCACATTTTGCCATGTCATTTCAGAGAAAAAAAAATAGTTTCAGTAAATTGCGCTTGTCTCTTAAATGCTTGTCTTTTTTTCTTTTATTGCAGGTGTTTTCCAAGACCAAGACCATGTATAATCTGGCGCAGTCTGGCGATGCCACTTGCTTCGGTCTAATTTCCACGACGGAAGGTCCCAAGACTATGAAACTGTATCGAAGTGAGTAATTAAGCTTATAATGTCATTAAGAGATTTCTTCCAGTGAAATGGAAGCAAAAATTGATGGGAATGGGGTGATGGGAGAGATTATGGGGATGGAACGTGTTGCAAGAATGGGCTGCTGGTGCAGTGCAGACTACGTTGATGTCAGCGCCCCGAGCAGGGGGCGCGATCATCGCTGTTGATAAAAGTGCAAAATCGAGGGGGGGAAGCGGGGTTTGGGTACCCGAGACGTACGGTCAATGCCAGCTCGTGTGAAGCCAATTGCAATCTTAGCTCACAAAAAATTCTTAACAAGATTCCTTTTCATATTCAGAGTTAGTGATGCTGAGCTTGGCGCGAACGTTGAATATTCAGAGCACGTTCGTGGAGACGATTCCCCATTACTATATAATCAAAAACAGATAAGTAAAAGTGGAAAGAGGGGGAAAAAACACGGAATACATAGACGCGACCCTTGGCCTTAAAATACACATTACCAGTTAGACCTAAGCACGAGCTTGTATTATGCAAAAATATACAAATGGTTGGCAGAATCGCATTAGACCTTTATTAGAATTGGGTTTACTCGTGTGGATTACAAGCACCGAACAACATGGCCTTGTTGGGCTGAGGGGCATTTTAAATTGAAGACAAGAAGTTCAAAAGGGTATTAGTACCACGAAATGCAAAACTACTTTAATCATGCAAACCATACTACGGTGTTATAACTGGCCTAAATCTATGTTGCAAGATTTTTTTACTCATTTCGCAAGCATGTATTTGGCGTATAGATCCTATTGAATTGCATGTCTTCCATTATTTTTTCGCAAATTATAGTGGGCATCCTACGTAAATGAGGAGGGGATTTAATTTAGGTGTTTCCGAAGAAAATTCCGGACTTCATCCCTATGGCGTCCGTTTTTTCTCTCCTTCGAATTCCCTTTGGAATTGGGTGGAACCATACAACGTAAATCATTGTCAATTTCCAATCAAGGAATGACGCATGGAAGCGTGGGGTGATAGCCTATGAAGCATAAGAGTGGCACCCATTAGAATAACACACCGCGTAATGGATACAGGCAGATTTCAGGTGGATTTAATCCAAAACACGTTGCATATTAATGAAAAATGGATGGATTTAATCAGAAAACCTATAATTAATACCCCAGGCTAAAAATCGATTGCTCGCTCGGTTTTCGGCGTGGCCCATCTTGGGCTCAAACTGACCGCCTCCGAACAGGGATTATTTCAAACGAAAAGTCGATCGGAGAGGTTCGAAAAGTTCATGAACTCCTTTAATAAGTTAATGCTGCAGGTAAAGGTGCATTCGCACGAGGTTATACAACATGTTTCGAAATGAGATGAAAACATGGTACAAGTTGCTGTATGTCATGTTAAGTGCGTCTATACTGGTTAATTTGTTATAAAATGTAAATATCAATGAAATTGATACATAGGTGCGAAACTGCTCATTGCCCAACTCACACGTTTGACATCAATATGAATGCTGAGATTTTTTACAATTTGTAACATACTGTAAAGAGCTGATCACAATATACAGTATATTGTATCGCGGTGTTTCCTGGCTTTGCAGTATCTAACAAGTAAGTTGAAGTAACATAACAAAAATAAACATGCCCATCTTTATGTTCAGCTACCGTTGCATCCATGTTTAATGACAATACTACAAGTGTAGATACATCAAGACATGTTATGCAACAACCTTTTACAACGTCCTTTTATCTTTACCGACTCATGATGGATAACATGTAACGTGCAACTACATGTACAGTATAGCGTTTTGAAATATTGTGGCCATGAGGATTATACGAAATAACAACTTGCTCAACAAACTTTACAAAACTTATATTACAATGTTTGTGGTCTAGAGGTATAGAGGTTCCTACAGCAGTACACCAAAGTTGGCACGGTTGGCTCATCATAATTTATATCTTTTTATATAATTAGATAAATATCGGATTTAAATCAAGCGGAATTAGCGCTAAATGCTAACTATTTGTGATTCGAATGTAAGCCGAGCAATTGGCAGTTTATTCCCAGTAAATCGCTGCCTTATCGCCACAGTTGGGCTTAATTATACCGTGCTCCAAAGGAAGATATCTTCAAATTCCACCACGCCAATTTTGTATGGTAATTTCCAACGACGGAGAATAGACAGTAAGGCCGTTATCTTTTCCCATCCTTTAAACTTTGTTCGCTGTAATTGCCTTAGCGAATAATGAGCAGTCCCGACTGATGATATTTTCCATTTTCTTCTACTATTCATTCAACCCAATCCTACCCTCACAAGTTGGGCTTTAGAGGAATACTTATAAAAGTGCTCGAATTAATTTATTTCAAATGTCAGACCACCCCCTTTATTTTATCGAATTGGCAGTGTGGGAATTTGTGCCAAATTGTAACACATGTCAGTTAAGATGTTACAAGCTGGAACACAACGGTATCATGGTCCTTGTTGTTAGAACCGATGAGGTCCAGAATTTAACAGGAATGATATATGAAACTTTAAAGGTTAATTAAATTTCCATCTAGTCTGTGAAGCCTTCGTTTGTTATAGTCTTAAGCAATGCCCATCTTAGGGAGATGTAGACATCCAGAAGTTTCAGCGAAGCCATTGGCGTCCTCTCGCTTTTCTCGTCAATTTAATTCTTATCATGTTCTATATATCAGAGCCTATAGCGACAATGAAAATAAAATTACGTTGGAAATGCCAGCCATGGGTTGAGACGGCAGAAGGCAATTATGAACAAAAGAGAATGGGTTGCACTGGAAATTGAAATGGAAAATGGCATTACTAATCAGATCTTGCGGTGGATTTTAATTTGCAGCAGAAACGTTAAAGAAAACTCGGTTTTGATTTTGGTTATGGTGAATTTAATTTAAATATGAGATATGGGCGACAGATTAGGAATGGTATACCAATTCAGAAGTCGAGCAGAAAATGAAGTTTAATTGAATATTGCCAGCAGACCTCAGACAATCTCAGAGCCTGTGTTCGGCCCCTATGCGTTTTAATCTATTATTTTTGATTTGCAACGACTAAAATGCAACTGAAACACGATTCCATTTCATACGTACTCGTGTATGCGCGGTTGTTATTTGATATCTGCGCTTGACGTTTATCTCCTACAGTGTACGCGCCATAAATAGTTTTCTAATTAAAATTCTACCCTTCGTGAATGCATTTGGCATATATGTGACTTTGTCAATGGAATTAATTGGATTTTTTCATTCAATTTGCTTCAGGAATTTATATTGTACGATTACAGTTTTTGATATCTTCGGAATTCTTTTTTTTTTTTTTAAATTAGTCTCGTGTTTATGACGAAGTTTTACACGATCTGTTAAGTGCATATGAATTAGATTTCATCTAATTTATCGGCTCGTTATTAAGGAAATCTTTAACGTGCACGTTCGAAGGCCTCGATATACTACGCGATGAAGTTTATGAAGTTCGTGGAAGTTGGCTATAAAACTTTTCCAAAGATTTCAGCGAACATTATAAAAGTGAATCGTCAGATGTGAACATTACACTATCAGGATGTCTTGAAATTAATACATTCGCCTTTTAGTCAATCTTTATGCATAATGTACACATTGTTTACCGCAGACTTAAAGATGTGTCTAAATCCCCAATGTCGGTGCTGGTTTTGCGTTGTGAAATACAGTAAATTCTTTTACAGTCGTTGCATTGCTAGAAATTCCATTTCAAAGGTGGCTGTGCAGGCGTCTAATGCACTAAAATGACATCTGCCTTAAAACATATAAACGACCGAGGGGGCAACCACTCTTGATATTCGTGTACACAGGAATTCAAAAGGAATGGGAATTCACAGGAATTCTCAAGAATTCGAAGGAATTCGGCAACCACTGAAT